>PVIJ01003922.1:0-126269 GCA_004024925.1 Scalopus aquaticus | reverse complement strand
TTTTTTATTTATACATGCAAGCTGGGGTACAGGCCAGAAGCGTGGGGCAGCGAGAGGGTTCACCAGAGACAGAGCGGGTAGCAGAACAGGCAGATCAGAAATACACTGCTAAGGGGAGCAGCGGGCGAGGCAGGAGAGGTCTGCCGGGCCATGTGGGATTCTCCCTGGCCGGGCGTCGAACTTGCGTCGTTGCCGCTGCCGACAGCTCCACAGCGCAGCGCTTAACCGCTGCGCCACCCGGGAGGCCCCCGCATGAGTATTTTTTAGTCAACATTCACATCTGTTTTCTTCAAGTCTCAACAACCCCTAGAGAAGTAAAACAACTAATATTATCTCCATTATAGACATCTAATGACTTATCCAAGGTCACTCAGCAAGTTATTTGAAAAAGGAAAAGTAGAAGTAACATGATTCCCGACCCAACATACCTACTACTTTCTTTTTTTTTTTTTTAAAAGATTTATTTATTTATACATACAAGCTGGGGTACAGACCAGAGCTGTGGGGCGGCGAGAGGGTTCACCAGAGACAGAGTGGAGAGCAGAACAGGCAGATCAGAAATACACTGCTGAGGGGAGCAGCGGGCGAGGCAGGAGAGGTCTGCCGCGCCATGTGGGAATCTCCAGGGCCGGGCGTCGAACTCGCGTCGAACTCGCGTCGCTGCTGCTGACAGCTCCACAGCGCAGCGCTCAACCGCTGCACCACCAGGGAGGCCCATACGTACTATTTTCTAATGTCCAGATGGAGAAAATGGGGGTCCCCTCAAATAGCAACAATTAAGATTAGGGAATTTTACTGTCAGTGAAGGGAACTGAGTGCTGTTCAAAGACCTTGGCAGGGTTGGGAAGCCATATTAAAGTTATTAGAATCTCTCCACACTGCCCTGCGTTACCCATATTTCATTAGCAATAAATGTTAGTCCAGGCCTTCCTGGTGACCTACGGGTTAAGTCTCAGCACTATTATACCCATGGCTTAAGTTCGATCCCCAGCCAGGGAGCTAACCCAGATGTCACAGCAGATCTCTCTTGTCTCACCTGCTGTTCCCTGCAGCAGTGTATTTCAGTGGATCTGCTCCCCACCCTCCCTCTGGTGAATCCTCTCACCCCTTGCACTTCTGGCCTACACCCCAGTTCATCTACACATAAATAAATAAATCTTAAATGTTAGTCCTTATTGGTCTCTGATGGGAGCAAGAACCACAACTTCAGTTCTGATATTCCAGTTAGGAAACAACAGTTTTATAGTCCACCACTGTCTAACAGTGTGACCTGGAGCCAGTTAATTCACCCCTAGTTTCCTCAACCACAAAACTGGGAGAGCAATAATTCCTACCTTCTGGGATTACTGAGAGGATCAAATGAGTTAAGCGCATGTAAATACTTTTAGTATAGCATGTGGCCCATGGTAAGCACTCACTAAGTGTTAGCTTTTTTTTTTTTTTTAACTTGATTTCCTGGGCTTGAGACCGGCACCTGAAATCATGTGGGTCTGAGCCCTTCACCTATGAGCTCTGATGCTAACTGTGGATAGTATCAGAATTGAGTTAAATGGTTGGATACCTGCTACTGTTGAATTGCTTGACATGTGGAAAACCTACACATCTGGTATGAAAAGTTAAGTATTACTAATTACTATTAATAGAAACATCAATGCTATTACTGTTAATGATATTATCATTACTAAATTACTATTACTAATATTCAGACCCAGTTGTGTCTGAAAATGTAGTAAGATAGATGAAAACAACATTTTTCCTGTATAATCACCAAGGCAGGAGAATGAGAGCACAGCATCTGCTTTCATGGTGGGAAGGCTTCAGTAACAGGACTTGGGTGGAAGGACAGGAGTGGGGGCTCTCCTGGTACTAAGGAAATGGCATGAGGAACAAGACAAATAGGAAGTTTTTGACCTGGTCTTAAACTCCTGCTATTGTACCAAAACTGAACATCTAACCATCAACCTAACCTATCAGCCAGCTCAGAGTCCAATAGCAGAGACAGAACTTAAGGTTGTTTCCCAAACAGGCTCATCATTGCTTTGGTAAATACATTTCTCCCTTGAAAGTTATTAATTTGCCTCCTAACATTATTAATTTGAAATTCACTGATTTGAAATTTACTGATTTACCTCCTAAAAAATATGACCACCACAGCTTCACAGTAGAAAACCCAACCTAGAAGCTCAGGGAAGAAGACAGCAACTTTGAGTCTCCCTCACACCACATGTAGGACCCAGCCCTCTTCTCAACCCTGACCCTGACTCTGTGCCATGGATCTACTAATCCCAAAGGTAGTCTTGATTCCTGTCTACTCTGTCCTACCTCATCCTGATAGCTGCAGCACAAAGATATTTAAAGGAAAGAGACAACTTTCACAGCCTTTACTGAAAATGAAGGAGCCATGGGCTGATTTGAATCAATACATCTTCCTACAGTTGTTCTCTTTTAAATATTTATCCTGGCAAAAACCACCACTGTTTTTTACAACTTACTTTAACTGTGTGACTACTAGCAAATCAAATCATAGAACTGGTTCTCAGTGCTGAGATTTATGTGATTCAAAGGTCAGAAATTACTAAAAAAGGGAATCCACAGAGTGCAAGATAGGAAGGTGCGATGCCTTTACCCTGGTCCTGCTTGTGGCTTCCAAGTTTTTGTGGTGAGTAGCACTGAAAAACGGAATAGAATTCCCCTTGATTTTTTTTTTTTTTTTTCTGAACAATCCTGATAAGTCTGCATTGGAAGTCAGGGATGCTATAGTCGAAAGGGGTGTCAGGACATCTGTGAGGCTCACAACAGGATCAGAACCTGGGAAGATTTAGGTCAAGGTCTGAGGGAATATCTTCATTATGGGACTTTGAATATCCAGAAGCAGGACAGATCCTGCTTTTCTCCTAGAAGGTAGTACTTGGATCAGGGAATGGCTTTGAGATGCCATTTAAAGCTCTCCCGCCAAAAATTGCACTCTCACACAAAGATATAAAATTTCAAGTGGTTCAATGACATCCCTGAGCCCATCCACAGTTCTGAGGAAGTCCATGAGCCTCAGGTTATGTGTTACTGAGTCCTAAGGCAAGTTAGGCTTAATTAGGCAGCTTAAAGACAGGGACTTTGGGAGAGCTAAAGAGGATTCTGAGATAAGGACAGTAAATTCCAAGAGGTGCTAACTAAACATACCCTAGAGATGAGGTCAGAAGTCCAGGAGGGTTAACGTGGACAGTAAATTTTAGGGTTAAAAATTTAAGGCTGATGGGGCAGTAAATTTTAAGAGACCTTGGATAGGGGAGGTAATCTCATTAAAATAAGAGCTGGGAAAATGGGCACAGCTGCCCAGGGGAGTACAGCCACCAGGAGAAAGAGCCAGTCACAAAGCAGGATAATGAGATTGTAGAATAGAGAAAAAAGGTTTAAATACCCCTAGACACAGGTCCATATAGCGCCTTTTGCCTCTCCTTGGCATTGCTGCCTTGGAGTCCTTGCTTTCGTTCTTTTTCCTCTAAATAAACTTTACTTTGAACAAAGTTTGCTTCTCTCTGCTTATCTGAAAAGTCTGCGAATTCCTTTTTTATGGCTTTGTGAGACAAGAACCTGTGGCAGTTCAAGGGCTAAATTAACAGCACACACCTCCCTCATTATTACTTTCACTGTTATCATCCAAGTTGCCCTCATTTCTTCCCTAATATTTTCACTGTAGTTACCTAACTCATCTCCCAATTTCTCTATATAGCAGCCAAGGTGATAAACTATGCAGTTAAAACCTAAGACAGATCATGTTACTTCTCTGCTCACTACAATCCACTAGCGTCCCATTTCACCTGCAAGAAAATCCAACATTTTTACAAGGGTTTATTTTTTTTTAATAATTTATTTATGAGTATAAGTTGGGGGTACAGACCAGAGGCACGGGGCTGTGAGAGGGTTCACCAGAGACAGAGTGGGGAGCAGAACAGGCAGACTGACTGAAACACACTGCTGAGGGGAGCAGCGGACGAGGCAGGGGATGTCTGCTGTGCCATGTGGGAAGCTCCCTGGCCAGGAGTTGACCTTGTGTTGCCGCTGCTGATGGCTCCACAGCGCAGCTCCTAACCGCTGCACCACTGGGGAGGCCCCATATCTACAAGGGTTTATAAAAATCCTACAGGACCTGTCTCCAGCTACCCTGCTGACCTCATCTCTATCTCACCTCCATCTCTTTTCAATCTTAATTCCTGTGGCTCTCGGCACACTATTCTCCTTGATGATTCCCAACATAACAGATACATCTGGGCCTGTATCTGCTCAGTATCTCCACATGGCTTTCTCCTTCACTCTTTTTACTCATTCGTCACTTTGTCCATGAGGCCTTCCTGACCATTGCAAGTCACCCTGGACCTACCTAGCACCTTCCTCCCTGCCTTGTTTTTCTCCATAACACCTATCATCATCTTACACACTATGCATTTTTACTTACTAACATATTCTCTTGCTCCCAAACTTATGTTTTAGTTTCACAAGAACAGAATTGGTTGTTTTCTTTCTCTGATGTATTCAGTTACTGAAATAGTGCCTGACACAGAGTAAGCACTTAATAATACTTGACTGTTGATTGAATGATTTGACTCTGCAGTGGTATGAATGTACCCAAGTTGGGGAAAGGAAGGAAATGTACATTTATTGAAATACCTCTAAGTGCCAAGTAGTTTGCAAATTTAAACTCATTTAGTTAGCACACAATCCTAAGAGGTATTTTTATCTCCATTTCACCATGAAACCTGAAGCTCAGAGAACAGATAAGATTTACAAAGTCAGTGGTGAGCGTAATTCAAACATAAGTCTGTGTGATTCCAAAGCCCTGCTATTCCCAGCTCACATTTCCTCATTCTGCTTGGTAGCAGTTTCCACTTCTGTAAGGAAATGCAACTGCCAAACTTCACCCATTTCACAGTAGGGAGTCTCAGTCAAAGAGATCATTAGGTGTTCCTTGGAGCTCTAATTAAGCAAAACAAACATTAAAAGCCTAAGTCTTTTTGCTAATTTATATCAAACGTTGTCAAAGAACTGCAATGAATACCCTTATGAGGGGGCTTATCATTTCCAGAGTTTCATGCATTCTATTCAGTCACGATTTTCATTCCTTTACTCATTAATATTAGCTGTTGCCTACTGTGTGACTGAACTTTTCCTAGGCACTGGAGACAAAAAGATTCATATGGCACAGATGGCACCTACCACAAACAGGTTTGAAGTCTAGTGCAGTGCTATCCTGTAGAAATATAATGCAAGTCAAATATTCAGGTTTATATTTTCTAGTTCACCAAATTAAAAAAAAAAAAAACCAGTTAAGATTAATTTTAACAATATATTTTTAAATCCCACAAATTTGAAATATTACTTTCACATGTAACCAATATAAATATATTAACAAATAAGATACCTGAAAGTTATTTTGTTTGGTTACATTTTTAAAAATTTATTTATGCATACAAGAACTGGGGTGTAGGCCAGAAGTGTGGAGGGTGAGAGGATTCACCAGAGAGAGCGTGGGGAGCAGAACTGGCAGATCTACCGAAGTACGGTGAGGGAAGCAGCGGGCGAGACAGGAGAGGTCTGCAGTGCCATATGGGTCAGCTCCCTGGCCTGGGATCAAACTCATGCCACAGTGGCTGGGGATAGCTTGATAGTACTAAGACTTCAACCCTTGAGCCACCAGGGAGGGCCTACACATTTTAAATGATTATTTTCATTTATTAATGCATCTAAGAACTGGGGTGTAGGACAGAGGTGCCCAGGGGTAGGGGGCAGGGGTGTGTATGTGAAAGAGGATTCACCAGAGTCAAAGTGGGGAGCTCCAGAGGCTTAACCAGAGACAGAGTGGGGATCTACTGAAATACACTGCTGAGGGGGAGCAGCGGGCAAGACAGGAGAGGTCTGCTGCACCATGTGGGAAGCTCCCAGGCACTCCCTGGCCAGCTGGGGATGGAACTCAGGCCACAGTGGCTGTCAATAGCTTGATAGTATGGAGACTTTAACCCCTGGGAGGCCCTGGTAACACAGTTTAGAAGGTGTGCATTTTATACTTACATCTCAGTTTGGGCTAGGCACATTTCAAGTGCTCCATAGCTATTATGTGCTAAGTGGTGACAGCACAAGGCTAGGGAAACAAGAAAAATACAGCCAGGGGGATTTTCACAATGATGTGTAAATGCAGTTACAGAGATATATTTAGGAGCACTCAACTGCGGGTAAGGATCCAGGGGCCCTCCATTCCCAAAGACCATGTTCATTTTGTGAGACATAGACTTTGCTCTACTTCCAACAGTGGGATTGTGGTTGGCCTCAGCCAACCAAACCTTATATAGCCAAAACAACTCAACTCTTACCCCAAATACCTCCTCCTCCCCTCTCATTTTCTATTTCAGTTGATGACACTATTATCTATCTACCTGCTCACTCAAGTCACCCTCATTTTGATACAGGACAGGAAGGGTCACTAAAATGATGAAATCAATTTCATCATTAGGTAAATGAGCACTTTATCCAGAAAAGAATTTAAAATCTAAATGCCTACTAAAAATGCATCTTCTCCACCCCAGCAAACTGAGCTTGTTCAGGCCACTTTCACCTCTCACATGGGTAACTTACAAAGAACTTACCAAGAACCCTTGCCTCAGTCTCTCCTATCCAGCTTCAATAGCAATTACTATTCAAGAAGATGAGTCTAGGCTCTCCATTCTCTACATAATAAAGGCGAAGCTCTTTTCCACTTAGTACAGAATTCCCTCCAGGATCTGATCTTTGCTATTGCTTCTAACAATGCCCCAATTTTCTGACGTTCCTAGACTGAATAAGTTGAAATACCTCTTTTGAACCTAGACTGAATAAGTTGAAATACCTCCTTTGAACCTGCTCCTCTTTTGTAAAAAAGTTATCCTAACCTCTCAAAAAGCTGACCTGAGATATTTTGTACCACCCAAAATCCAGAGGTTCCTCTCTCCATCACTCCTTTACTTATCTATTCAGTTCAATATTTACTATTTACTATATGCTAGGCAGTGTGCAGACAAGACAGAGGGAATGCAGGAAAAAAAAAAAAAGGTGAATGACTCATCTTTCCTTCTCTCAACTCATTACACTATACTTTCTCAACCTACATCCATAAGGACAGGCTAATCATTAACACCGAGAAAATCAGGGAGGAGGGGTATCCTTGGCAGTTCAAGTACGGTTGCATCCCTGGGCACCAAGACATCCACGTATCTCGGAGACAGCACAGAGGAAGCCAAACCCTCAGGGCAAGAAGGGCCCTAGGGCATCCCTAGGCTGAATTCAACCCAGAGCCACGTGGCAGACGAAAGGGGGTGGTGGTTGGTGGGAGGGGACCGTGGGAGGCGGGGTCACACCGTGCAGCTTGGGCCTGGAGCTTTGCGCTTGCGCGCTGCCCCTAGCTCAAAGACCCGGATTTAAAGAGACAGGCGCTACAACCGTCGTGGGCTGCCGGTGGCCTGGGTGCGCCTGGTCTTAGTGCCAGTGGGGTGCAACTGACCCGGGAACGCAGGTGAGAGGCGGCGCGGCGGAGCCGACAGTGGGGAGGTAGGCGGCTCTCGGTCCGGGGATCGGCGCGGCCCGGGAGCCAGCCCCCTCGACTCCTCCCCCGCCCGCCTTCCGGCGGAGCCCCCGGGCACACCCTCCGTGACGTGGTGGCCCCCCGGGAGCCCGCGGTGGGTGGCTGGCTGCTCCCCGGGACCCCCACGGTCCGCCGGAGGGAGCGTGCCCCAGCTCACCGTCCGGGCCGCGTTCTCGGGGCGCTCTGGTCCCGGCGGGGTCTGCAGGCTGGCCGCACCGAAGTGGGTGCCCTTCCCTGGGAGTGCGGGAGCCTTGCTCTTGCAGCCGCCGCTTCCCCTTACTCAGCTGCGGGTGATGCCCTCGGGTCCCGCCCGGGCGATCGAGGACCCCGGGGTGCGGGCACACGCGGTTCGGGCTTGCTGGCCGCTCCTCGGGCAGCGTCGCGGGCGGCCCTCCGGGAAAAGCGGCCGCAGGGCTTTCCCTGGTCGGCCCTGGGAAGCTCCCAGGCAGAAGACGTGCAGGCCCTGGCGGTTTCCCCCGGCCCTTTCGCTGCAGTGCTCACGGCGGCCGGTGGGGGCTGTGCGCCGCGCGGGCTTCTCCACCGGGGCTTTGTGCCTCCTCGTGGTCCCGCGCCTCCTGGGCCTCCCGCCCCGCGAAGGGTGGGCTGCGCGGTGCCGCGTCGTGGTCGGTTCCTTGCACGAGCGCCTTGGGCTGCTTAATCAGCCGCTCTTGTAAGGAAAGTGTTGAGACCGCAGGTGTCCCAAGCCCCTCTTTTGGGCCTGCCATACTTTCACAGATTCACGCAGTTTTTAAACTTTGTGGAGGTTATAAAGCCGTTTGTGACCCTCATGAGAAAGACACCTCTCCCCCAAAACGTATACTTATGAACATGCATGTTTTGTATAGATTTTCAGAGAATTCAGAGCCCCCCATAAGCCAGATTTTAATTTTCCCATGCCTTGAGGTAGGTATTATTTTCCCTGTTTTAGAAATAAGAGACTCAGAGATATTAAGGGTTTTTTTAAAGGTTACATAGTCCTAAGCTACAGTCAGCACTTGCACCCCCATCCCGGATGCCCATCCACCAGCTTGCTCAGCATGGTGTTGCACTACTGTGAGTAAAGTCCGTTTTTCATTTGAACCTAATAGCAATTTCACTACAAAGCAGTATGCAGATTGAAAATAATTTCCAATATATTTAAAATTAGAACTGTGAAGACATCTTAGAAATTAAGATCCATGGGGAGCCTCCACTTAAAGGATAATAGGAGTTAATATGTATTGAGTTCCTACTGTGCCCAGCTCTGTTCCAGAAGCTTTACTCTTAGCACAACAACCCCTTAGTTAGGTACTGTTAGACACAGTTTTACCCTCCGAAATTGAGGAATGAAGAGGTTAAGTAACCTACCAAGGTCACACAGCTAGGATCTGAACCCAGTCTGATTCTTGGCACCTTTTAATTACCTCTAAAATAGGGCTTATGATTAAATCACATTTATTTCCTGAGACTGACTATATGGCACATTTGAAAGTTCATGAACATAATGTAATTTTTCTTGGAGATTAAAGAGAAACTTAGGGTCATCATCCATTTTGAGTACCAGGTTTTGATATGACCTGAGAAAAGCTTGAGATGTTATTTGAATTTTCCTTATTGTGATTTATTAGATATATGCCTGTGCATTGACTAATTGAACATCTTTTTGCAAACTGAGTTTTTCTGTATTGGAATTTCATCCTAAAGGCAATAACTTTTAACACTTTGGAAAGTGTTTGATTAGTCAGCATAGGCTGTATAGGATTTTGACCCTTGAAGAAATTGGAAACCTCATATGTATCTACCTTTCTCCGCTTCTCACCCTTTCACACAGCTGTATGACTTTGGCTTTCAAGATCCTCTTCCCATCAGCCCGCCGTGCATTCAGTCGAAAAGAGCCCTGCCTGTTCGGAAAACATCATTGGCCTAACATAAGACAGTTCAGTCAGTGGTCAGAAACAGATCTGCTTCAGGGGCACTGCCTCCTCCGGAGAAGAAAGCCTGTTCTGTCATTCCAGGGAGGCAACCTAAGGTCCTGTGTCTCCTGCCTTGTTTTCTTGCCAGGGTCGCATGTGGGACTGTGCAGTAGTCCCAGTAAGATGGCTGAGCAGCGCTTCTGTGTGGACTATGCCAAGCGTGGCACAGCTGGCTGCAAAAAATGCAAGGAAAAGATTGTGAAAGGCGTATGCCGAATTGGCAAAGTGGTGCCCAACCCCTTCTCAGAGTCTGGGGGTGATATGAAGGAGTGGTACCACGTTAAGTGCATATTTGAGAAACTGGAGCGAGCTCGGGCCACCACAAAGAAAATTGAGGACCTCACAGAACTGGAAGGCTGGGAGGAGCTGGAAGATAATGAGAAGGAACAGATAAGTCAGCACATTGCAGGTGGGGTGGAGAATATTGTTTTCTTATTTTACTAGTGTTGAAAGGAAAAAGGATAAAGTAGAGTCCATTATTTTTTGTTCCTATTTTTGTTAGATTTTTTTAAATTTGGAAATAATTTCAAACTCATAGAACAGTTACAAGAATAAATATAGTACCAAAAATGCTGATCCCAGATTTTGCCTATTGTTGAATTTAGCCAGACTTACCTATTGTTAACATTGTACTTTGTTTTATCATTTGTGTTCATGTGTCCTCTCTCTCTCTCTCTCTCTCTCTCTCTGTCTCCATACATATAGTTTTTCTGTAACCATTTGAAAGTAATTTGCATGTATCATGGCTCTATGCCTTTAGTATGTATACCTTGAATAAGAATATTCTCTTATATATGACTCTAATATAGCTATCAGCTTTTGTAAATTTATTTTTTTTGTGATACCTTAATCTACCATCTGTATTCCAAACTTGTCAATTGATCAAATAATATCTTAATAGTTTTTTTTCCCTCCTCCAGTGGAATATCCCAATTTAGAATCAGGTGTTACATTTAGTTGTCATATCTCTGGCCTCCTTTAATCTGGAACATTTCCTAGTCTTTATGACATTGACATTTCTAAAGAACAGAGTACCTCCCATCACCCCCTTTTATCTATCAAGTTATTATCTGTGTGGACTCATAAATGACTACTTTTTCCCAGTGACTTATAATGTTACTGTACTTATTTTGGCACTTAATTATCCCATATTTGGCCAGGTGGAAGCCTCTTCAAGTGTGGTTCTGTGTCCCAGAT
The DNA here is from genome assembly GCA_004024925.1 of Scalopus aquaticus. Lineage (NCBI taxonomy): Eukaryota > Metazoa > Chordata > Mammalia > Eulipotyphla > Talpidae > Scalopus > Scalopus aquaticus. The sequence goes on along the minus strand of PVIJ01003922.1, from coordinate 115,517 downwards.
GCCCTCATCAATGAAAATAAGTATTTTTAAGTTACTTCTCACTGTGACATAATGGAATGCTCTTAAGCTTAACTTGTATGTATCCTGACCCAGCCCGATTATCAGCCATTTCTTAGAAGAGTCCTGATTTCTGTTAGTGGGGAAATGGTATTAGAGACCAAGATCTGGATGCCTGTGTATCTTGTTGTCCCGAAGTATCTTTGCTATAAAGCCCTTTCAACACACAGAGCAAAAAGATAGACATGTATATACACAAAACACACATATATCTGAGCACACATACATACATGCATGCCCACATATATGCACATTCTAGAATTCTTATACTGAGACTTCCAAATCCAATTAGTCTTTAATGACCTCTGGTGTCATCTTTAAAAAATATCCACAACTGGGCCTCCCCGGTGGCGCAGTGATTAAGCGCTGCGCTGTGGTGCTGTCGGCAGTGGTGACGCGAGTTCGACGCCCGGCCAGGGAGAATCCCACATGGCGCAGCAGACCTCTCCTGCCTCGCCCGCTGCTCCCCTCAGCAGTGTATTTCTGATCTGCCTATTCTGCTCCCCACTCTGTCTCTGGTGAACCCTCTCGCCGCCCCACACCTCTGGCCTGTACCCCAGCTTGTATGTATAAATAAAAAATAAAAAAAATAAATAAAATCTAAAAAAATATCCACAACTTCAATTAACAATAGTTCTGGTCATTGTAGGAACACCCTAAAAGTGGATGTCTATCCTTGTTCTTTGAGAGGAAAATAAAAGTACTTTTTATAAACTCATTCTCAAGCTTCCCATCCTGCCTTACTAAGCCCTACCTTATTCACAGGTCTCAGCTTTTGTTACTTCTTGACCCATCTCAATTCAGAGGAAGAGAAATAACAAGGTAGAGTTAAACTGTCAAATAGCTCAAATAACAGTTGGAAAAATTCCTGCCTACGCCAAACCCGTGTGATCTGTTTTCCATCTTCATTTACTTTTTTGTTCATTTGTAAAATTGTTGCTCATTCCATGAGCTGGGATCCCCAAGTTTTGTCCATTGAGCTGTGATTTCTGATTCTCAGGTAACCTGGAGACTATTATACATGGGGTAAGCGGTAGACGAGTGCTCATGAAAATTGAAGTTAATAATGCAAGTAAAGAGTAACTGGGTCTCTTGTCCTCAAAATGCCCCTTCCCTCAAAGCCCCATTATCTGCTACCTCCACTGAGAAAGATTGGCCAACCACCCTTCAGCCTTGGGGTAATGTCATCATAGTAACTCACCTTGTTTGGTGAGTCACCCTGTTTGGTGAGTTTGGTTGATTCTTGGGAAATTTTCTCAGGGATCTCTCACTGTAAGATATTTCCCCTTCTTTTGGGACCCTACAGATCTGTCTTCTAAATCAGCGAGCACACCAAAGAAGAAAGCCATTGTCCAAGCTAAGTTGACAGCCACTGGACAAGTGACATCTCCAGCAAAAGGCACTTCATTTGTCACCAACACCAATCCCCGGAAATTTTCAGGCTTTTCAGGTAAGTTAGGTTCTCCTTTTAATTTGGTATCCTGTTTTGGGCTCCTATTTTGTTGTGTCAAGACTTGTTCTCCTTGAAGTTGTTATCAGTATCAGACGAGTAGTTATATGCCCTTTCTGTCCTTATTTTTTTTTTAAGATTTATTTATTTATGCATACAAGAGCTGGGGTGTAGGCCAGATGTGTTGGGGGGGGTGGTGAGGGAACTCACCAGGGACAGAATGGGGAGCAGAATAGGCAGATCTATTGAAATACACTGCTGAAGGGAGCAGTGGGCGAGGCAGGAGAGGTCTGCTGTGCCGTGGGGAAAGCTCCCTGGCCGGGTATTGAACTTGTGCTGCAGTGGCTGCCGACAGCTTCATAGTGCTGAAACTTAATCCCTTGTGCCACTAGGGAGGCCCTGGACTAGGTGATCTTTAAGGCTTTTTCAACTCCAGCAATCTGTGATAGCAGTTATTTCACGCTGACCAACATGTCCCTGTTTTCTTCCCTCTTCTCCATTCCAACTTTTCTGGAATCACCTTTACAATCACTTTGAGATCCACTTGACCACTTTGGCACAAAGGACTTTCTTCTTTTGTGAAGTGCTCACATAAAGTGATGCACATCAGCTGGTCCTCTGCTTGGGTGTGAGGACACTTTCTTTACCATCAATAACTGTGTGATTGGGAAAGTTGCTTCATCTCCATTCTTTACCTGTAAAATGAATATAATACTCAAAGGACTATTTTGGAGGATTAAGTGACTGCATATGAAGCACCAGTAGTGTGCCTGTTAGTTTCCCTTTCTTCCTTCTCAACCAGGCAGAGTGAATCATCTCTGCTATTTCTCTCTCCCTTTTTCTCTCTCCATTAGCCAAACCCAACAACTCTGGGCAAGCCCACTCAAGCCCTACCCCTCAGACAAGTCTGTCCTCAAGCAAGTGTGACCCCAAGCACAAGGATTGTCTGCTACGAGTGTTTCGGAAGTTGTGTGCCAACGTGGCTGAAAATCCTAGCTACAACACAAAGACACAGATCATTCAAGACTTCCTACGGAAAGGCTCAGCAGGAGGTGAGGACTAGAGCCTCCTGGATGGGCTTTACCTTTGGAGAACTCAGACCCAGGTTGGCTTTGTGGACATGTGCACTGTACAGTTGTACAGGGCCCTGTGCTGGATTTAATGCTCTGCTCTTGCTATCTTGAAATTCTTTTTTTTTTTTTTAAAAAAAGATTTATCTATGCATACAAGAACTGGGGTGTAGGCCAGAGGTATGGGGTGGTGAAAGGATTTATCAGAGACAATGGGGAGCAGAACAGGCTGATCTACTAAAGTACACTGCTTGGGGGAGCAGCAGGTGAGACAGGAGAGGTCTGCTGCGCCATGTGGGAAGATCCCTGGCCAGGGGTTTGAACTCCTGCTACAGTGGCTGCAGATAGCTTTATAGTGCTGAGACTTAACCCGTTGTGCCACCAGGGAGGCCTGAAATTCTTAATAATATGAATAAGGAGCTGTGCATTTTCATTTTGTACTGGGCTGTGTGAAGTATGCTACCAGTAAGGCTAAGAGTACATTGGCATCTTTCTTCCTCTGCCCTTATTCTACTCTCAGGGACTAGAAGAACCCTCCCATTTGACCAGATTCACTGCATGTTAATTGGGTTTTTGTGACCCACACGCATAGCTTGGAATAGAAGCTTCCAACTCTGTTTCATTCCTCTAACAAGTCATTCTCAAACATCTCTAATGCACTAATGACTGGGGACATTAAGTGAAAGTCATGACTGCACCCTACAGTAGTTCATCCATGCACTAAAGAGGAGACAGACACATAAGACACCAGCCAATGAATGCCTTGGCTGCTACTAAAGGTGAAATGTGCAGGGTACTGTGGGAACACAGGTAGTGATAGAAAGATCACTTTCTGTTCTTTGGGTTTGTGTTATTTGTGTAAGCTCCATTTCTCAAGAACAGTTCCTTCTGTTTCCAGACAGTTTCCACGGTGACGTGTACCTAACAGTGAAGCTGCTGCTGCCAGGTGTTATTAAGAGTGTTTACAACTTGAATGATAAGCAGATTGTGAAGCTTTTCAGCCGCATTTTTAACTGCAATCCAGATGATATGGCACGAGACCTAGAGCAGGTCAGAGGGAGGCGGGGGAGGATAGGCAGCATTCCAGGTGGGGTTCTGCCAAGCCAGGCACCTGCATGCTCTCTTTTGTGGTTGGAGCACTATTGTTTTAGGAAACTGAAACCCATTTGAACAGGCTTCTGTTATGAGGGAAGCTGAATGTGAGACTACATCTGTTTGTTTCACAAGTTTCTGAAGACTAAAATCGTACTGCTTCCACGAGAAGCCTAGAGCTTAAGTGTCATGATTTGAGAATTGCTGCGCTCTCTCCTAGGGCTCTCATTCTGAACCCCCTTTTTTTTTTCTCCTCATGACATGAGCTTACCATTTAGCCTTAGTTTATTCATGACTTCAACTTGGCCCCTTGGAAAGTTTTTACCAAGCACTCCCATTAATCTGATGGTCTGTTTGTCTCTAGTTCAAATTATAAGGGGAATCAAGTTGACTCAGTCCTGGATTAATTCTTGCATCCCTTCTCAGATAAGGCCAGTGGGCAGATCCTGTGGTGGGTGGAGGTGCCCTTGCCAAGAGCTGTGGATCCTCTAAGAAGTCAGGTCGGCGTGTGTGAGTTGGAGACTGAAGTGGTTGAAATCTCAGTCATTCATCTTAGTCCTGAGGGTTTGGGGTTACACTTGGCCACTCCAGGGCTATAGCAGTGGCATTTTGTTTTCGGAGACAGGGTGATGTGTCAGAGACAATCAGAGTCTTCTTTGAGCAGAGCAAGTCTTTCCCCCCAGCTGCCAAGAGCCTCCTTACCATCCAGGAGGTGGATGAATTCCTCCTGCAGCTCTCCAAGCTCACCAAAGAGGATGAGCAGCAACAGGCCCTGCAGGACATTGCCTCCAGGTAGGGAGCTGCCTAATGGGGGGGTCGGCTCATAGAGATGGAATCTGGGGAGAGAAGTGGAGAGGTAGATTCTAATGTTAACCTCAATTTAAAAAACTTATTTTTAAAAAATGACTACAATAATAGGGAAAAGAAAACAAAGTGAGTTATACTACACTTGCTATATAAGTACTATGTAAGCACTCTGGAGGTTTGGCAATTTTTGGCTTACCTAACATAGAAAAGAGAGAGATGGAATCACTTGGGAAGGAAGATTTGAAGGGCCACAGCTCTTCAAAGACCAAGCACCATGTGCCTCATCTCCCCAGGTGTACAGCCAATGATCTCAAGTGCATCATCAGGTTGATCAAACATGATCTGAAGATGAACTCAGGTGCAAAACACGTGTAAGTACCGGCTCCTCTGACAAGCTGAGCTTCCAGTTAGTTTCCTTTGTTGCTTGCTGATATCAGGACTTTGGAGTCCCAGGATGTATCTGATCCTGATTTTACTTTCTTCCTGTGTGGGACCTGACCTATATCACTTGACTGTATTCAGCCTCCATTTTTCCACATGTAAAATAGAGATAACAGTACCCTTTACTTACTGATATGTTCGGTATGGGTCACTTGCCCACTCCAGCTTCTCTTTGATATGGTGGCATCCATGTAGGTATCATAATGTATCTCAAAAAAACTGAATTTTCCAAGAACTTTTTCTCTTCTTTTACAAGCTTTTAGACAATAGAACATAACCCCTCCTTATATTGAAATCCTCCTCTCTGTGAGGACAGACTTCTGTGAAAAGCTGTCAGTCATAGGCAGTGGTGATTTTTCAATCCTGTCCACTTTGGCAGGTTAGATGCCCTCGACCCCAATGCCTATGAAGCCTTCAAAGCCTCGCGCAACCTGCATGATGTGGTGGAGCGGGTCCTCCGTAACGAGCAGGAGAAGCAGCCAGGCCAGAGGCGAACTCTGAGTGTTCAGGCCTCACTGATGACTCCCGTGCAGCCCATGCTGGTAATGATGCTATTCTGGCCCTGGTACTTTTTCTTATCTTTGAGGCCTAGTAATGCATGATGTTGATAGCCCCTGTAGGTTGGCTGGAGTAGTTTGGGGAAGGAGGAGCAAAGATGCAGAGGGGTGTTTCTCAGTGGAGAAGTAAATTGCCTCTCTTAGTCTTTACAGACAGTGAAACCCTCTGAAGCTTCTACCTAGAATGGTGTATTTATCATTTCACCATAACACAGGTAGATTCCTGAGGTCCTATAACCTGACCCAAAGTGACTCAAAGTTGGAAGCAGAGACAGGCTTCCTGTGACAGGGTTACTTGGGTCTCCTCTTCTGGAATGAGGAAGCTTGAGGAATGAAGACCATCTCTGACAGAGATCATCTTGGTCTCTGCTTATTTCATGGGAAAAACACTTTATTTTCTGGCACTGGTTTTCCTTGCAACTAGGTCCTGTATGCTGCCATGCCTGCTTTGAGATACCTTGGTTTGTTCCAGTGGTGTGAGTGCTTTTTTGAAACAGTCTTGTATGATACACTAAGGCCTTGTTTAGGATTCTGTGTTTGGGATAGGGAAGTGTTCTACCCCTCCTAAGAATGTGGAATAGCTAGCACCAAAATAGCAAGATCTATATCCCAGGGACAGAACCACAGTCACCTGCAGCAGTAACCTTTCTAACTCTCCCCTGAATTTAAGAATTCTTTTTGAAGTCTGTTCTACAACTTGTCTTATGAAGAATGGCATAGGTTATATAGCTTAGTGGTTCACCACATTATGGAGTTGGGTCTAGCTTCAGATTTCCTTCCTGCCATTTACTAGCTATGTAACCTTAAGTAAGTATTTAACCTGTTTGAACAGGTTTTCTCATCTGTAAAAATGAAAAATGTATCACATAAGGATGAAATGAAATTATGTATATGATCTGACACATACAAGTTGTTTGATACAGGGTGGCACAGAAAGGTAAATAAGCACTCCTGGTCTTGGATGTCCTGTCCAGAGATGCCTCCTCACTAGCCACCCTCTCAGCCCCTCTGTCACCTATACCCTTTAGCTTTAATCTCTACATACCTCTGATACCAAGATGACCTATGTGTGCCAGAGGCCCTGCATGATGTAAATTATTGATAAAAAAATGAAATGCTATTTAGTGAAATTTTATTTGCTCTACAATGAATTGCATTCATAGTCCTCAAAATACAAGCTCCTGTGTCAACTCTGGTGCTGCTTTCATACTCAGAATAAGATACTACTAGCCTTTTCCATTCCCGTTGCCTCTTCCAAAGCTTGGCATGAAGTTCCCAGGGCAGGTAGTTCCCAGGACTTGGATTTTTAGGCTAACGTGCTCCTCACTAGAAAAGCATTTGTTAAGTCTCCAGGATTTTCTTTCACCACCCTAAGGCTGAGGCCTGCAAATCCATTGAGTACGCGATGAAGAAATGTCCCAATGGCATGTTTTCTGAAATCAAATATGATGGGGAGCGAGTCCAGGTGCATAAGAACGGGGACCACTTCAGCTACTTCAGCCGCAGCCTCAAGCCTGTCCTGCCCCACAAGGTATTGGTTTCTTCCTTTTCACTAGGGCTATCTTTCCCATCCTGTCTCTAAGAATCTCCGGGCTAGAAGTCCACAGCTATTCCAGCTCTGGTCTGTAATAGGGGATTTGCTTTGTATTTAAATGAATGAATGAATTTATTTATGGAGTCTTCCAGCCATCATTGCGGCTCAGTACCATTACTGCCTCTTCGAGCTATATTTTGACTGAGCCCAAGTCTGGACTCTGAATCCTCTATCTTCTCACCCAGGGACTGAAAATAGGAATCTGTTTCCTAGGGGGTGTTGAGAACCTTGACCCTCGCCCCTTCTCAGTGCCGGGGTTTCTGAGTGCCTTTGGTGTGTTCAGGGGAAGGCAGCTGAATGCCTGCTCCAGTAACTTTAGAATAGATTCCTACCCTTAATACCCCTCTGTCCTGGCTCAGACTTCATTTTTCAGAGCCCCCAGTGCAAAGGGGACTTGTGACTCACCTCCTTACCTCAGCCTTGCTAGGGCGCTGGGGACAGAGCAGTGAGGCCAGCTGTTTCAGGAGCTGCAGAGGAGAGCTCAGCAGTGTACCCCATGGAGCATTAGTGCAGGTTCACTGCTGGGGGCCACAGTAAACTCCTAAGAAACTGCCTCCTGGTGAGGCTGGTGTTTAGTGGGCGCCTTTCAGAAAGAAGTTTGAACACAACTTCCCAGAATTAGAGCCCTTTCCCTTCCACAGTTACCTTCATTGCTTACCCCTCAGTGCTTGGGGACTGACGGGAACTGTGGTGGACCTGCAGTGTTTTCCTGTCCCTGCCCCAAACATCACAGGTAATCATGGCCTCCATGCCTCTCCCAGGGTAGGAACTGGACCAAGTCATGCTCTCTAGATCTCATTGGTGGCATCACTTGGCAGGGACTGCTTTGGGGTACAGTGGGATTTTTCCCTGTCTGGAACTAAGAGATATAGTTCCAAGCATCCTTTCCTCTCTCATTCTGAAGATGCTCTGGAAAAGACCCTCCTCACATTTTCTTGCTGCTCCGAAAGGGGTTTGTTTCTTCCTTCCCGTCGTCTTTCAAACCACTTTGTTCTCCCTCAGTCTTCCACAGCCTGATAGCCACCCATCTTCTGCCATAGGCAAAAGTCTCCTGCTGCCTTTCCTGCCTCCCTTCCATGTTTCTTTTCTGACCCCTTCCTCCCCATTTTTTCCTCACGCTCTTTCTCTGCAGCCCATAGAAAGTGATTCAGCACAGACCAGTCTCTTACTGGGTCTAGACAGAGGTACTGAAACAGATACTCTATTCCTTTTGGTTACGTGGCGAGCAAAACCAGCGTCCATGTTCTGCTCATTGGCCTCCAGATGTTGCTGTTCTGTGTTCTTCTGGAGCCTGTGTTTTGCTGTCTGTGATTCAGCTTGGGGTTCCATTCCTCCTTACCTAAGTGATTTTCCTACCTTCAGGTGGCCCACTTTAAGGACTATATCCCACTGGCTTTCCCTGGGGGCCACAGCATGATCCTGGACTCAGAGGTGCTCCTGATCGACAACAAGACAGGCAAACCATTGCCCTTTGGAACTCTGGGAGTACACAAGGTACTGGCTCAGGGCCAGATGTGCAAGAATGAATGTGCACATGTGTGCATATGCTGTCTGTCTAAATGGGGAAGACTATCGCTTATTTAGGATAGGGTCTGTCTTTGTTTCTGAACTGTTTGTGAATTTAGCCCTGAGCTCAGCGCCTTTTCACATGGTTCAGGGGCTTTAGAGCGTAAATAGCACTTTTACATTAGATATTTCAGAGGGCCTTCAGAAATGGACAGGTACTTCTCATCACTTTGGTCCCTCATTTATCTACTGCCTCATTTTCCTTACAGAAAGCTGCCTTCCAGGATGCTAATGTCTGCCTGTTTGTTTTTGACTGTATTTACTTCAATGATGTCAGCTTGATGGACAGGTGAGGAATCTATTTTTAGTTCCTGGGTGTGGAGATAGAGGATTCAGATTGGAAAGGGAGAAGAAAAGGCTAGCATATGCCTTTGTGCTTAGGAAATGGGCAGGGATGGGGTGGCAGGAGAGAGCTGAAAGTTGTGTAGTTGTGCAGTCACCTCCCCTTTCAGTGTTAGGAAGATCTGCATCTCATTGCTGAGAGCTTAAGTCATCTTTTTAAAAAACAGATTTATTTTATTTATTTATGCATACCAGAACTGGGGTATAGGCCAGAGGTGTGGGAGAGGGGGTGATGAGAGGATGCACCAGAGATAGTATATGGGGAACAGAACAGGTGGATCTACTGAAGTACACTGCTGAGGGGAGCAGCTGGCTAGACAGGAGAGGTCTGCGCCATGTGGGTTAGCTCTCTGGCTGGGCATCGAACTCATGCTGCAGTGGTTGGTGATAACTTGGTAGTGCTGAGACTTTAACCCCTGCGCCACCAGGGAGGCCTGAGCTTAAGTCATCTTTACAACAGCAAAATGGAGTGTTCCAGATACATAGAATGCAGAAGGGTTTCAGTTTATTTTTCCAGTATCACCCATGGGGGCATAAGGCAGATATCTGGTTTTGTAGTCAAAGGTTTTGCTTTCAAAAGAGGCTGACAACAGAAGTTTGTGATTGTAGTGAGGGCTGTGGGTAGGGCCATCATAAGGAGAACAGAAGTACTTAGTTTGCATCTAAATTCTTGGACCCAAAAAAACCAGTATTAGCCCCTTGCACACTTATGTTTCCTTACCCCCACTACTCCCATACTGGCCCATGTCCTTGTGGAAGGGAAAGGAATCAGGGAGAAGATTGTTGTTGGTGGTAGGAGTTGGGGTTTGAGCTTCAGCTTGCTGACCCAAGAACAGGCCAGCCTTGGTTGGGCCTGAGGTGGGCAGGGTGCTGGGGATAAAAAAAGGAGCATCAGAGTAATTTCTTAAGTAGGACCAAGTTTTATACAATCTGTTAGAGCTAGAGACCAATTTTCTTGTGACTTGGTAAAGTAGAAACAGGAACTGCAACTATGAAGTAGCTCTATGCCATGGCTCACAGTTGTCCTTCTTCAGTCAGAAGAGTCCTTATAGCCTTTGGCAGGCAAAATGTTAGACACCAGGGCTTTAAGCCATGGCACACCCTCTCATGAAGTAAGTTTGTTCTTAGGCTTGCCTCCTCAGAACTCCTGGCTTGATGTTATCCTCCTGTCCCCCTTAGGCCCCTTATTGAGCGACGGAAGTTTCTTCATGACAACATGGTTGAAATTCCTAACCGGATCATGTTCTCAGAAATGAAGCAAGTCACGGTGAGCAAAGACTCCGCTGTAGGCAGCATCCTTGTGGTTTCAAAGCAGAGCAGTGAACCCTTCAGATTAGATGTGACTGGGAGTAAGTGTCTTACTTTTCCATGGGGGCTGCTGTGTATATGTGGTCTACTAATCTTCACTTAGGAGGGCAGGGCGTGAAACAGCCTTCCTGGGTAAGCTGTGTCTCAAAGCCAAAGCAGCCTCCTGGTCGAGAGGGTCCCCATTTGTAAGCTCTTTGTTCTTTGTATTCAAAGGCGTGCTTGTGGGCACTTCACTAGTATGCACAAAGGAAGCACCTCCACTCACCCCAGGGGACCCTCTGTTCTCACACCAGTTTCTGTCTCTCCTGTTTTCCTTCAGAAAGCTTCAGATTTGGCTGACATGATAAACCGGGTGATCCGGGAGGGGTTGGAAGGGCTGGTGCTGAAGGACATGAAGGTAAGATGGCCACCACCCTTGCAGACTCTGAACCCTCTCCCTGAGCCTTTCCAGCCTTGACCAGGAGATGGCAGTGGTGGTCTGAGCTTCCTGGGATGGCTGCTGAGGGGAGCCTTTTCAGGGTGTGGGCAGGTTTGGTCTAGATCTGAAAGATGGGTTTGTGTATGTTTCTTGTAGTACCTGGAGTCTCTGACTCTTTCCCAGGATCTGCTGAGCACCCTGATAGACCTGGTAAATTCTACTCTCTTGGAGTGTTCATTATAATTCTTCTCTCTCTTACTTCCCTTCAAGGGTACTTATGAGCCTGGGAAGCGGCACTGGCTGAAAGTGAAGAAAGACTATTTGAATGAAGGGGCCATGGCTGACACAGCTGACTTGGTGGTCCTTGGGGCCTTCTATGGGCAAGGAAGCAAAGGTCAGGATGGCCTCTGGCCTCTGGGATGGTTCTTCTTTGGAAGGCACTGCTTAAGATACAAGCTGGCCTTTCTGCCAGCTTGCTCTGCCCACATGGCCAGTCAACATTTCTGAAGTTTTGGGCCCCTAGTCTTGCCCATGTCACCTCAAGTGGGAACATTAGCGTTACAAACCTAGGCAGTGAATGGCCTGGCACGAATACCCTGTGGTAGCCTGGTAACTGTCTCCTCAAGGAAAATTTATTGACTAGGGGGGAAGCTGGCGATTGAGGAACTAGTGCTTTTATGTGCCAGGCACTATTTCTTTTACTCCTCACCAGAACCCAACAGGTTGGGTGTGATTATCCCTAATTTCCTGAGTAGGAAATTAGGGCTCATAAAGGTCAAAACTACAGTTAGTAAGAGGCAGATCAGGAGGTGAACTCTGGCACTCTGACGCCAAGGCCCAGGCCCTTTCCTCTCCACCAGGCTCTCTCCCTGGGCACATGGGACTGGCAGAGATGGCTCCTTCCACATACAACTTAGCCCATCCCCCCTCCCAGGCGGCATGATGTCCATCTTCCTCATGGGTTGCTACGATCCGAGCAGCCAGAAGTGGTGCACGGTCACCAAGTGTGCTGGAGGCCATGATGACGCAACGCTTGCCCGCCTGCAGAAGGAACTGGACATGGTGAAGATCAGCAAGGTGAGGCCCTGGCCTCCATCCTTACTGAGACAGAGGCACATAGTGTTTTGTCTGTCTCCCGCAGGGAATGATGCTGCTTGGCCAGGAACCTGGGCGGCCTTCAAAGGCTTTAAGTGTTTATACCTTATAAAAACTGATCTGGTTACTCTCTGGGCAGGGCGGATCCCAGAGGGGAAGAGTTATTAGTCTTTTGTGCTAATTACCTCTCTCAAACCAAAAAGGGGTTTAAGTCTTCTTCTGGCTTGGGAACAGCCCAGGACAGCATCTTTTCTCCTCTAGGATCCCAGCAAGATACCCAGCTGGCTGAAAATCAACAAGATCTACTATCCTGACTTCATCGTCCCAGACCCAAAGGTATCAGCCCAGGGCTGCAGTATGAGCTTGCAAGTTTTCTAGAACCACGGAGTCCCCATCTCAACCTCATTGACAGTCCACCTAGGGAAGGGAAACTGGGCTGTTCAACCAAACGACAGCTACTGCCAATTGACATTGAGGAATCATCCTCACTAGAGAGACGAGAGCTACCATCCCCTTGTCACAAAGGGTCTATTCTAGAAGCAACTTGGCCCAGTCCCTTCTTTCAGTGACAGAGAAACTGACCCAGAGAAGAGACACTACTTCCCTGAGTTTACATAGCACCAGCCACAAAAGTGGGACTTGAACTTGCCTCCCACTTGTTTTTTTTTTTTCATTTCATTTCATTTTAACCTGTTCTGTTTTTAACTGGTTGGCAGATGTTTTCTTCTTAATCAGTGAGTGACCTACCTGATGTAACTCTTTGACAGAAAGCTGCTGTGTGGGAGATCACAGGGGCTGAATTCTCTAAATCTGAGGCTCACACCGCTGATGGGATTTCCATCCGATTCCCTCGCTGCACCCGAATCCGTGATGATAAGGACTGGAAATCTGCCACCAACCTCCCCCAGCTCAAGGTGCCAGCTCTTAGCTGCATGTGTGTGCTTCAGCCCATTGTCCCAGCCTTCAGGACATCGGGTGTCTGACCTGTTTGCATGTCTTCTGTCTCCCTCATTCTGCCACCACCCCGAGATGGGGAAGGAGGGAAGTTTAGGGGCCAAGAGCAACAGCATAGGCCGCCTCGCATCTGGAGGAGAGACCCTTGTGCAGCTGTGGGTCCTGGGGAGGGAGAGTTCCTGCTCGAAGAGCCTCCTGGTCAGGGTTTGGCCCTAGGCTAGTTTCTGCTTTGCTGATAAGAACTAGGGAATAGGGAACAGTGATTTGTACCCGGGTTACTCAAAAAACAAGGCCAGAGTTTATAGAAAAGCATCAAGGAAACCACTTTCTTTTCTTGCTGTTTGCCCTTTTCTCTCAGTGACACATGCATCTAAAACATAACACATAGCTCTGAGGTCATGGCTAGGGAGGGAATGAGACTACCTGACGGCTTCCCTTCCCCTTCCTCAGGAGCTGTACCAGCTGTCCAAGGAGAGGGCAGACTTCACTGTAATGGCTGGAGAGGAGGGGAGTTCCACTACAGGGGGCAGCAGCGGAGAGAACGAAGGCACCTCAGGGCCTGCTGTGTCTCGCAAGGCCTCTGGAGCCTCCCCCAGTGCCAAGAAGGCAGGAGGGAAGCTGAGCAGCCCCAACAGCAAAGGCAGTAAGGAGAAGTGGTTGGGGTGGGTGTTGGGTAATAGAGAGTGTGGCATAAGGGTAGGGATTGAAAGATGGGGACCCCAGTTGCACATTCCACCTTTGAGATCCTGTGGTTTGCTCTCTTCCCTGTAGCTGATACTGACTCCTACTGTGTGTCCCACTGTGGGCCAGAGGCCTTATGCTGGGCACCCTTTGTCTGCTCAGTAAACCAGAATGACAGGACTCCGGGGGCGGGGGGCGCATCTGATCCAGGGGTAAACTATTTTTGAGCTGAAAGACTTAACTACCTTACAAACGCTTCCTTTCCTTCTCACCCATGCTCATAGCAGAGAGAGAACCTACCTTCTCGGCTGACTTCAGGGACTTCCCCTACCTCTTCTTATTCCAACCTCTCTTCTGCAGGCAACAAACTGACAGCAGAACCTTCCCCTGTGAAAGTGGGAGAGAAGCAGGCTATGAAGTCTTCTCCTGTAAAAGTGGGGCAGAAGCGGAAGGCTCCTGATGAGACTCCTTGCCAAACAAAGGTGAGGGTGAGAATAGCGGTGCCCCAGGGGCTCGGTTTGGCCTACAGTCTCATGTTTCAACCCTCTGCACATGAACTTTGAGATGACCAAAGGTGTTTTGGGGACTTGTGACTAAATCTCTCCACTCCTGCAGCTGCTTCTCTGGGGGGCAGGGCCAGCAATGCCTGTGCTCCACCCTGTGCTCTCTCATTGCCTTGCAGAGGCGGCGCGCCAGTGAGCAGAGAGGAAGGAGCGCTGTGCCAGCAGGCAGGAGATAGAACAGCCCAGCCTAGCGAGAGCCACAGGACCCACGTGGTTCCTGGTCCTAAGTCTCAATTGACATTAAAAGGGAGAAAGCCCAGTCTGGGTGTGGGCGTGTGGCAGTGAGTTTATGTTCAGGGTGGGACCGAGGCCAGCCAGCAAGGAGTGGCGAGGGCACTGGCTTGGAAACTGTCCACCCATCTGACAGCCTTTTTCCCTGTTCTCCTTCCTTGTCAGTTGTTGGTTGACCGTGGCTAGGGAGCACCTCCTGAGGCCAGGAAGTAGGTTTAGTGCTGACACAAGCCTGGAGGGCCCAAAGGGCAGATGAAAAGTAAACGCTTTGTCACTGTACAGTGGGATTGTCCCCACCTGCAGGCAAGAAGAGTAAACGCAGAAGTCTGGCAGCTCAGGCCCTGAATCCAGTCCCCAGCTGACCTGTAGACCTTGTCCCTCCCTCCCCTGCCTGAAACCCTGGAGCCCGTCTGTAGTAACAGGCAGGCCCCCGGCCTGCAGGGCAGACTGCTCCGTCGTGCACATCACTGAGTCTGCGAGCCGGGGGCCTGGCCTGCTGGTCACTGCGTGGTTCTTGGAGACTGACTTTTCCTTTCTTTAGGGCCCAGTGTTGGGGCCTGTTCCTCCTCCTGCCAGGGGTGGAGGAGTCGGTCTGTGTAATTCAGGGTGACTACAAGACGGAGATTTTGATGTCTTTTTCTCTGTTCCTGTCCACACCACTAGGCTTCCTCCATCTCTGGCTCTTGTTCTGGTCTCCTTACTCTGGCCTGTGCTCATCTGGGTGGGACCCTTCTGACCCCTGTGCCTTTGCAGGTGCTGCTGGACATCTTCACTGGGGTGCGGCTCTACCTGCCACCCTCCACACCAGACTTCAGTCGTCTCAGACGCTACTTTGTGGCATTCGATGGGGACCTGGTGCAGGAATTTGACACAGCCTCAGCCACCCATGTGCTGGGCAGCAGGGACAAGAACCCTGAGGCCCAGCAGGTCTCTCCAGAGTGGATTTGGGCGTGTATCCGGAAGCGGAGACTGGTAGCCCCCTGCTAGGAGAGCCGCCTCCCCTCCCCTCGCGTCACCCTTTCCCTACCACAGGGCTCGTCACTGGCCGGCCTGCGGCCTGGGCAGCTAGAATAGGGTGGACTTGGCTTTCTTTTGCAAGTTGTACATCTTCAGAAACCTGCCCCCTGTTCGTGGGCTGTTCCTCAGTAGGGGCTAGTTGCTGTGGGTGCCACCAATGAGAAGTCAGTTTCTCTTGCCTGGTTTACATAGATCTCGCAGATCTGGGTGCTGGTTTTTGACTTTTTTTCTTTAAAAGAAAAAAAGCTTATTTTAAAAAATAATATATCCTGCAATTGTATTTTTGTCCTGTACCCCCTATAATTTCCCTAGTGATTAAGGAGTAAAGACTGGGCAATTGAACCGCTCCCCACAAATAGCCAATTCTGATGAGAATCTTCCTCCCTGCCTGATCCTTTTGCTTTCGGGCCCATTTTAAAGTATTTAAAAAACTCCCCCTAGAATGCTTCTCAGGTTTGGCAAAACTTGTCTTCAGCCTGACCTGGTTTTTTTTTTTGCCAGGAACAAAGCCTCATTTGAAAGAAAACAAGATGCATTTTATGACATAAGTCTCTTTGTTCTGTTCTAGAGTTTGAGTCCTGGTTTGAGGGGAGGGAACCAGGATTGGGTAGGAAAATGGGGCCATTGTGAGGAAAAGCGGGGCTGTGGGCCACTCCTCTGGGAGTACAGGACTTCAGGAGGAGCTGCCTCTCCTGAGTTTAGAATAAAGCTAAGAACCCACTTGAGGACCATATGTACACAGCCTGTTTCCAGAGGACAGTTCCTATGCCACCCAGGCTGATTTGTGTTAATAAAAGGAAAATAGTTCAGTGTAGGCCAGTGCTGTTCAAAAGATCTCTCTGCAGCAGTGGAGCTATCCTGTCAGTCTCACTGGCCAACATGAACTTGGCACATTCAGCTGTTGAGCACTGAAATGTGAAGTTCAGCCAACCCAAGTGAAGAGCTGAAACTTTCTAATTGCAAATGGTCACACGTGGCTAATGGCTCCCACATTGGACAGCGCAGGTAGACAGACTGGTTCACATCTGAGCCCAGGAACTCAATAGCAGTAACCTTATGCAAGTCCTAACATCTGAGCCTCTGTTCCCCAAAGGGGAGTATGGATACACAAACTGCACCTAAATCACAGGGTTGCAGTAAAGATTAAATGAACTCAGATGCTCTTAGCACATAGCCTAGCAAAGATCTAGAGCTGTACAAATCAGTGTTGGCGTACATGTCTAGACCCTACCAGGAGGGAGGGGCCCCTTTGGAAGTGTCAGGCCCTCTCCCCAGGCCCACGCCTGCCTGTCACAACTCACACTCTGGTCCCAGTGTAGGCTTCAGGTCAACATCTGGTCATGGACTGGCTTGAAAGTTTCTCAGTTTTGCAGACTCCTGAAGGTTAGTTTTCTTATTAACAAGTTGGCCGGCTTGTTTTGTCTACCTGTGAGTAGGGCTAACATGATTCACCCTCAGGAACATACTTGAGTGTTTGAGCCTGCGGGATTGCAGCTCACCACTTCCCCCAGACCTCTGCTGTGCTCAGCTAGTACTCTGTTCCACTCGCTGGTCAACTTGGAGGACAGTGCTAACCTAATTGGGGTGTCTACCTGCTGGTGAAAATATGTTGGGGAGGAAGGGGTAGGGCAGCCCTTATTAGCCTAGGAATTTGATTTTGAATAAGCACCTGTCTGGCTTCAGTATTGAGAATAATATAATCTTTATTCTATCTTCTGTGGAGACAAAAAGCTGCTGTTCCTCAGAGCACTGACCTACATAGATTGCCACCTCTCCTGCTTCCAGCCTCCTCAGGCCAAGCAACAGGACAGGGCAGTGGAACAAGGCCTTGCCCTTGGGGTTCTGTCAGAGGACACCAGCACTGCCCTAAGCCTAGATGACCCAGTCCCTCCTGCCTGCACCCTTTGCCAAAGGGCCCTGCCAGCTGCAGGGGATCACCTCAGGAATGAGCTCAGTCCTCTGGTCCTTCCCTGCCTTGCTGGGTATTGTCTGCAATTCAAGGTTCACACATTTGTCTGTTTCCTTCCAATCTTTCTGATGCCTGTTCTTTTTGCTGCTGAGACTATACTGTACAATTTTGTATCCTTTCATGTATATCCACAGATCCCAAGCAATCTCCTCCTTTGAGCTTTTTATTTGCTGCTGACTGGCAGCAGACAGGCCATCAGGTCATTTCTGGGTACTCGATGGATTGGCCACTCACAATGAAGACAAAGTGCATGGGTCAGCCTCCAGCCTTTACACTCTTTGGGCAAGATTGCTCCTCAGTCACAGGGCAGATCTGCACATAATCTGCTCTCCCAAACCCTGCATTCCCAGGACTGCCTTTCTTCCCCCTTATGGCACCCACTGTGGAAGGTATGTACAGGCCCACAGCGATCTCCACAAGGCTTGAGCCAAGCTCTGAGACTCATTCCGACTGTACCACGCAGCCTCCAAAAGCCACAAGCCTTCTTCCAGACTCACCTGAAGAGCTTGTATTTATAAAAGGGCACACTGGCTATTGTCAGATTTCGTTCTACCCACATCTTCAAAACACATCTACCACATCAGTGGAATAGGTGTTTCTTCCTACTTGGTCTTGGGATTTTGTCCCTCCCTGCTCAGCCCCCAACCTCTTCTATGTTCATGGCCTTGCCATCCTAATTGTGAGATCTTGAACAAGTCATAATAACAATAAGCTTCAATTTCCTCATCTTTTGAACAGGGATATCTTGATCAAGGCCATGTGGTCCAACCATCTCCAGAAATAATGCAAATTCTTGCCTCAATCTAACTCATTCTTATACCAGATAGGACAGGCATCTATATTGAAACTTTATTACAAAATTATAAAGCAGAGCTCTGTAACAAAATAACATTTGCGTTTAACACCTAAACAAATTTCAGAGAATATAAGCCACTTGAAGTATCACATTCACATCCAAAAGGTTTCAATAAATTTATACAATATATATCGACACTAATTCCTGTACAGCGCACTATTAGTTTAGATACAACTATTCCAATGTATTATAAACCAGTCAGCTCTCCATGTCTTTAAAAAATCTCAACTGAAATTGCTGCACTATCACAGCAAAAGCCACAGAGTAACTGGAAGAATTAGATGTTTCCATGACAATTAAGACCAAGGATCCATGAGGAGCAGGAGAGTGGATTCAAGGATAACAAATCAGTTTTTCTATTTGGGTTAGATATTAACTGGAATGGGATCTTGGAATTTCCAACTTTTGTTATAAATAAAGATACAAAAAAATTTGTTTTTGACACCTTTTCTTCCTAAATGGAAACTTTCACCAAAAGAGGTTAGAAGACCCAAAGACAAGGTTTTTCTCTGAAACCAGTAAATCACAAAACTTCTAATTCTTACTAAGGATGTTTTTAGCTCATTTAGGAAGGAAATGGGGAAGTAGGAAAAGGTAAGGCCCCAACAGAGAAAGCAAGTTTTAAGTGGAGTGCCAGCTTCTGCCCTGAAGTTACTTCCAGATCATAACTGAGTTGCATATAAATATATCTATATGTGTAGAGAGAGAGAGGCCTGTTTCACAGTGGAGTTGAGGCAAGCCGAATCCTTTCCTAAACTAGTAGGCATTGTAAACTGTAGTATTTACTGTCCATCAGAAAGGTGAGTGACGATGTCATCACAGGAAGATCTTTTGATTCTCCTAAATCCTACCAAGGCTATTATGGCCTGGAATCAGATCATCCAGTGCTTGGTATAATGTCGAGGTAAGTGGCCCAGTGTTCAGCTGACAACTATAAAGAAATTATTTTATTCCCCCCACACAAAGATTAGTGGTTGATGAAGGGAAAGCATGAATAAGTCTGTACCTATAAATAGGTGCCCCACTGCCTTCCAAAGTCATGATTAGTTCTAGTTTGAGAGATCTTGGCTACACAAGGCTAGGGGGGTCTGCCAAGATCTTCCGTGTTCAGGGTTTGCATAGTTCATCCATTGGTAGTGGCAGCACACAGCTCTTCTGATGGCATGTATAGTTGTGCTTGGCTAAGATGTTTAAACTAACTAAGTCCTTTGGCTCCTCCAGTGGTGTCAAAACCCTAAGACCAACACCTACTCGTTACATCTCGTGCTCCTTAACGGACCTAAAAAATGCTTCCTGACCTCCCCCAAAAGGTAGGCTGAGAAAGGAAATGAGAAGGGAGTCCTCACTATCCTGTGGAATTAAGACTTCTAGCTCTATGCTCAAGGGTTGAATCCAGCCTCATTCAGTACCTTCTGAGATCTCTTAGGTGCTTTGCTTACATGTTTGGTCCACAGGAAGCTCATGAAAAGCCTGGCTAGAGAAAAGCAAGACTGCTTAAATATGCCTTTGGTGAGACCATGTTTAAAATCGCCACAGGAAAGGGTGGAACTTTCTTCTCAGGGGAAAGTGTCGAAGAAATCTTAAGTCACTGCTTTTACCTGATGCTTTCACCCTTTTTATAAATTAAAGATGGTACAAACTTGGGCCCCAAGAGAAGCAGCAGCTGACATGATCCATCCATGCATCATCACTTGCCCACAGACTAAAATTTCTCAGCAGTTGAGCCAGATGCTTTGTTGGCTGCTGGGATCAGGTAAGTGAACTGACAGCTTCTAATCCCAGCACTGAAGGAAGCAACTCTTAATGATTCTGAAATTTTCCAATAGCATTTGTGTTTCTCACCAGAGATTAAGTTTACTGGTCCAAATTCTTTTCTACAAAGGGTCACTACTGGTCTGGTAAACATCTTTTTGGTCTGGGAAAAAAAGAACTTTTAGGCAATCTAGCACTCTACCTTTAGCAAAGTAGATTAAAGCACAGAAAGAGACCAGAAATCCAGATGTGCTGGGGAGAAAGAACCATTTCTACCAAGACTTCTGATTGGTGGGACATAAGCGGCAAGCAGTTCAAGGGACTGGGTTACAGGAGGAAGGATGAAACTCTAGGTTCTTGGAGGAAGGAAGATACGCTTCAAGTTCTGGAAAGTCTTCATTAATTACCATCATCACCCCAAGACCAATGAAACAGGGACTTCCCCATGTGATCTTTACCAGTTCCCATTGGCCTTGACCGACAACCAAGAAATGCACCTCCGGTGGCAAAATAGGCATACCCAGAGATGACAGGGCAGTTTTGCTTGCCTTGGTCTTGGGAATACCACATTTTCTTGTTCGCTTGCCCTTCTGCAAGCTTGCCAAGGTGAGCCCAGACACCTTGAGCTCTGTCCCTGTAAGGCACTGAAGGAGCTGGAATGAGCCCTCAGGATCGGAAGACGTGCACAGCTCGGATCACGTACTGCCGACAGATGGGACACTCATTCATGCGCTTGCCACACTTGGTACAGGTCACCATGTGGCCACACTCCAGAAGAACACAGTCAATGGGTGAGTCCATGCAGATCCTACACAGGTTATCTTCCAGGGCAGGCGGCACTGCTCCCCCTATAAAGAAAAGAGGGACGGAGGGAAAAGTAAGGAGACTTAAGTGTATGGGGTGGGGGAATGGCAGTGGGAAAGAACAGGCACATTGTGACCAAACCCCTGTCCCCCAATCCACACTTCCCTCAAATGGAATTCCTCCAAGAAAATATTTCCCCCAGGCTACATATTTGAAGAGTATAGTATTGACGGGTCAGATGCATCCCAGAACACAAGATCTAAACAAGGCAAAGTCCTCAGAACTTAAATAATTTTCAGGCAATTGCAGCTGTATTATGGCAAGGGAGTGACACTTAGGGATTCACTATCCCCTGCGGCAGAACATACTGAAAAGACAACGGATTTGGCAGTTTAGATAGAAATTAAACTGTCATGAATGGTTCATTAAGGATCACAAGGAGTAAACACATCCCCAATTTAATAAAGCCAAGGATCGTGGGATCCCCTATGCTATCCCATAAACTACTCCCGGGGGCGGCTTCTGTTGGAAGAGTATAGCAGAGATTACAGCTCTGCCTTCTGGGCCACCACCACAGAACTTTTCCTCATATCCCCATGACTGCTTATCACAGTGGATTAGAATTTGAGTCTGCCTACTAGACTATGCTCCCGCCACTAGACTATGCTCTCCTTAATTCAGTAAATCCAATTTCTACAATTACACAGTTAGCATTTGGTATGTGCTCTGACATTTATCTTTGAATTCCTAAAGCTCCAGTCACATTGTGGGCACTTCCTAAATGTCTGACAAGAGACTGTCTCTCCATGGAATGATAACAACTCGCATTTACTGAATGCTAACCGAGGACCACAGTAGGCAGGGTGCTTAAGAGCTTTGCTGGGATTAACTCACTGAATACAAAAAATATGAAGTAGGTGCTCTCATTACTCCTATTTCACAGATGAGGCAACTGAAGCTAGAGGTAAGTGGCTTGGCCAGGGGCACACAGCTGCTAAGCAGAGGAACAGGACTCAACCCAGGAAGGTGGGTCTTTTGAGGGCAGAGATTATCAAGCTAATAATGACTGCTCAGCGCACAGCTAGTTCTCAGTGACAGCTAGCCGTCTTGTGAGTGGTGAGACACACCGGGCTGTATCCTATTTTAGGTGCAGAAACAGAAAAACTTTCATGACCAAAATCCGAGTATCCCTAGTGTCTTAAATGGTAGTGTGAAGCGAGTGGGCAATCAGAACTAGGTAACTGGCCTTGTACCACTCACCTCTGCTACTCCATAGGGAACTCTTGTACTCTGTGGCATCTGCACATTTTCAGCTTCCTGGACTATTCAAAAGTTCAAAAAGCACTTGGTGGTCTGGCTGTAAAAGGTACTAAAAACCATTTATTTACCCTATGAGGATCTGTGGACCCTAACAGGGAATGTTTTAAAGGACTAAACCACACAAATACCTCCAATGAGTTGGAGTGAGTTATAAAACTTCAATTACTAATTACTTCTCTCAGGAAGTAAACTCATCAACTCAGTTGCTGAGTTTTCCCAGGGAATTGTGGGGGGAAAAAAAAGAGACACTAAGTGGATGAGCCTGGTTTTGCAATCAGGTGACCGACTAGGTCCAAAACTCCAAATGGTTTGGGGGAACCAAGAACTCAACTATTGAGAATGTCAGCAAGACTGACTGCCCCCCTGTGGGCAAAAGGCCATTTTACTCAACAATTAATTGTGGGAATCTTCTAAAGAAGCTTTAAAATACTCTGCAGGCCCCTGCACTATGCTGAGAACATTTTCTTGGGGAGGAACTCACAACCACACAGCCTTGCGCAGATGCTGCTAGAGTCCCGTGTGCTGTCTGGGGGTACCAGAAAGCCCAATGATGGTCTCTAACACACACAGGTGTGGCAGCTGAGGTGAGAAATGTACCTTCTGCCCAGAGAGCACCAGATGTGACACCTTTCCTGATCTGTCCCCAGAGTTGCTCAACAGCTGGCCGCCCTGCACAAATAAGACTCTCAGGCCACTTTGGTCAGTATCAGAAGCTGTTAAACATCCCAGTTGATTTTGCTGAAAGTGCATACACAGAAGCCCTCCCCACCTGGACCAGAACTGGAGGAAGGAATGCCTTCGCTCCAGCAGTGTGAAAAATGAACCAAGTGCAACATGTCCTACTGTCGCGGGCATAAAGTATTTGCATGGTTAAGAATTTTACAAATACTGGCTGCTGAGCTCTGGCCCAGAGACGTGCACCTCGGTCTGCCGCTAGGTAAGATGATGCTTCTTCCTTCACCGGGAGGGGAGAACAAGAATTTCTAGAGATGCTGAGAAGTGCTGGTGCTCGGGGAATGGCCCCCACGCCCTCTCTCTTGGGACACCCATCTGCTCACAAGTCTTACTATGAACAGGAAGCAGGGAGGGAGGAGCCACAGGAGAGAGAGCTAAGGGCCCGAGCTCATCCCCAAACAGAAACAACTACATACCGTTCTGGTCTTCAGCACCACACACTGAAAAGAAAAGAGAAGACATCTGAGGAAGTCATGACATGATGGAAGTCTCTGACCACCCACGTCACTTAGGGAACCCCGTCATTGTGGGAACCAGGTTGATCAAGAGCCAACCACCTCCCCGTCCCCAGTCGACTTCCTGCTCCTCATTTGCTCTCTGGGCTCAGAACCACACCAGCAGCCAATGTTATTACTGATTCACGTGAACAGAACTGCCAGGGAGGAAGGAGACCGACTAAGCGTGATGGCCTTTCCTATTGCTTTTGAAGCCAGCACTAGTCAAGAACAGTCTTCCTGTCAGTGGGAAAGCCTAAATAAAATTTCCAGGTGGAGCCAGCTCTTCTGTTCCCCAGGTCTTCACAACTCTAGGGCCATTCTGGGGACAATCCCAAAAGGAAGAGTAAGTCTGTGATCAGGTGAAGTCACATGTACGCTGAGGGATTTGAGCTACTTGGAGAACCTGAAACCTGACCTCAGCTATTGCTAGAATGAAGGAAATCAAAATGTTCACCTGTAGGAGCCAAATCAGTTTAGATGGGAGGAGAGAAAAGGCTATGGGAAAAATCATTTCTGGAAATGCTGAGTTCAAAACAGCTAAACAACTGCTCTTCTGAAAGACTTCTCTGCCTTTTCTATAATGTTGACCATGAATCAGTAACAGGATATTTTTTTCTCAACTCATTTGACCATAAACCGAGATATCAAGGTGATGCTGGGCCTCGCCTGAAAATGCCAGTCCGTAGAATGCTTTGGAAAAGGAATAAAAGCAGGTAGAACAGATACAGTCTCCTCATCCTGTGTGTGCCACGGTTTGCTTCCTAATCTCCCACCCGGTCAGAGTAAGCACCATTGTAGATACTAGTGAGTAAGGTGGGAATGACCTATGATGGACTTAGATCAGGAAATCCCTAGTTTCAATCTTGGCTCCACACACAAGGGGATGTTCATAATATTTGTTTCAAAGGTTGCTGTGAGTATTAAACCCATGTTTACAATGCCCACTAGTCCTGGCACTCTGCTCCAAATGGGAGCTCTCAGGAAATGGTGCCAATAGGTAAGGCAACTCCTCCTCAGCTAAAAAGCACAGGAATCAAGTCAGGCCAATCTGCCGCGCTTTAGCGTGCCAGCAACCACTCTAAAACTCTGGGCAGTCACCCCCAGACAGCCCCTCACCGAGGTGCTGGAGTCCTTTCTGATCCTTGTACAGCCGTGTCACGCGCTCCATCAGCTCCCACTTCTCACAGCAGCCCTTGTAGTTGACGAAGTTGCGAGCCAGGATCTCCTTCAGCTGCCGTACAGTCAGGCCTTCAATATCCTCGAGGTCAGTCAGATCAGAGAGAGAGGCCCTCCGGCCCGGGACGAAGCTATCCTCTGAGTCGACAGACTGCAGAGACAGAGACGAGATCAGTGGGTTCAGCGCTTCCCTGCCCCCAAGATTTCACTCCCAGGACCCCAGAGCACTCTTTACACCATACACTTTTAGTGGCTGGCCTCAAGAGGAGTGGGCGCCGAGGCAGAAGAGCACCTGGCATGGCGCTCTGCAAAGCAGTTTTTTCCTTACCCAGTTCTGTGCTCAGGCACAGCCAACCACAACCAACCTATCAGTATAACAGAGTTGGAGGCGCACCGGTCTGAGTCCAAGGCCCTCATTTTGAATCCTGACTCCTCTACTGGTTAATGCTGGATAACAGCTGGCAAGCAGCTTACCTCCAAGCCTGTGCACCCATCCAAAGGCGAGAGAGCATACCACCACACAGGTTGCACACAGTCCTATGAAGATTAAACGTGGCAGTACAAGAAACCACTAGCATGGAGCTGGCCTCTCTCTAAAGAGTTCTGCTTTCCTGTAGAAGCAGACGTCCCTGGTAAGCAACCTCGATCCTATCTCTGTGGTCCAGATGGCTGGGGTTTGAACTCTCTCTCATCTTTCCTCCTGACTGTCTGACCTCCTTCCCCTGACAATAGCTACTGTGTGTGTGCTAGAAGCAGAAGAAAAGGACAAGATTTGCACAGCAGCACCAAGAACCTGCCCTCTGGCAGCTCTTAGAAAACCAAAAGACTGGAAACATAGTAGCCCAGGAGGCATCCTGGTCTCCACCATGAGCTCACAGCTGCTCACTGACACCCTAACAGCTGCGAAGGTTAATCTGGAACGTTAACACTAGACTCCACTCCTGAAAACAGCATTTTGAGACTACCACAGATTGGTCTCTCTCCACCTCCGAGTCTGCCGAGCTGTTCCTAGTAACAGCTGAAGGACACCAGTGAAAGGGCAAAGGCAAAAGCAGACCGGAGCAGAGGCCCCACCTGGGTCTCATCCTCAGCAGGTGCTCTGGCCGTGCTCTCCAGGTAGACGGGCTCCTCTTGGTCCTGCTGAGACACATGGCCATTGGCCTGTGGGAAGAGAAAGGTGCCATCATATCCACAGAGATGTCCCAGTGGGCCTCTTCCCAGCACACACCACGTCCAAAACATCTTCCCGTCTTCCCCAGAGATCTGGAGTCTCACACAGCAGCATTACAAGCGCCTGCGCTCCACTACTGACTTTGTCAGGAAGAGAAACAATACAAGCGGATTTCAACTCCACAACTAGAGTGTATTAATTCTGTTAACCGCCAGAATGGCATTAGTCACACACTGTCGACTTAGTCTCAGCTTGAACGCTCCAAGAGAAAGAAAATCACATGTCCACTCCATTGCGGGACTGCTTTTTAACTCCATCGAGTTTTTTTTTTCCTTGTCAGTGACCAAAACTGTCCTCCCTGTAACTTCCACCCACCACCCCTGGTCCTACCCCTCAGTCCATGGTTGCTTTGCAAACTATTCATATCACGTCTTCCCTTTCTCCAATCCAAGCCCCCTGACTTCCTCAACTGGCCCAGATGAGACGTTTCCAGAACATCACTACCCTATTCCCTCTCTTCTGGCCAATCACTGTCCTCACATCCTAGAAATGGGCTTCAACCAGAGGGGCACACTCTAAGAAAAGCTGTCTTGAAACCGGTCAACAATTATGTTAATGTACCTAAGAATTTATTGGCCCAAGATTACATAAGAAAATGACTGTGTTTAAGGCATTTCATTCTGCTTTGGGTTCTAATTCTCAAAAGATTCCTCCTAGGAACTACTTCAGGTTTTGCCAAAGAGTAGCTACAACTGTAAGCCTCCTGATCCCATCACCTTTTAAGTCACAACCCCCCTAACTAGGTCCCTCCACTTACTGCTCCTTCCACAGGGCCTGGGTAAGTTCAGGGCAGAGCCCTTTTCCTCTAGAGGCCCCAGGCACCAGTAGAGGGACTGGGAAACCAATCCCCCCAGATTATGGAGCTGAGTAAGAGGCCAGCAGCTACAACAGAAGCAGAAATCACCACCACCACATCCAACGATCGTCAGAGGCTGCTAAGGCCACACACACAGCACACGTGTCTGGGGCTGCAGCGCCCAGCATGGCATCTTCATCAGTATCTCTAGTTTTCTCTAAGCTTTTTGTAAGCTGGTACCCTCTGGCCTCCAGAATAGTATCATCTTAGGGTGACAGAAAGACTTTTACCCCCTAACCTGTTCCTTAGACAACTTCTGTATAGCCTTTTTCCTTCCTCATGTTGCAAAACATTCTCCCTTCAGTTTGTCTACCAGCTAAAGGAAACTCAACAAATTCTTTTCAGTTTTGCTTATTCCAACTGTTGCTAGGGCATTTAAGGTAAAGGAAAGTGCTCTGGGAGAGCAAGCACTGTGAGGAGACTTGCATGCATGCTAGGTGCAGCTCACTTGCGGAATTTTAGGGAGCCTTACACAAAGTACTTCACTTCTCCATGCCAGTTTTTCTGCCTTGCAAAATGCAGGTCTCATCAGAACAGGGGATGTGAGCTGACATGAAGGCCCTCTGAAAACATCAGAGGAAAAGTACGCAGTGTAAGCTGGTACATACCGATTGTCACCTGTAGGTACAGTCTGGAATTTCTGGGTCAACGACAGGAAGTTTGTCACCTCCACCTTTCACTGAAAAACCCACCAAGAATGTTCTTCAGGGAAAAAACAATTTTCCCAAGTTCCTCTCCTAGCTCCCCATGACCAGAGAGGTGAATTCAAAGGAACCAAGCCAAGAGAAGTCATCATGATAGAGGTAAAGCCTACCCAGCAGGGTCAGAGAGCTCAGAAAACAGGTAAAGTGCAGTGCCAAGTCCAGAAGACATGTCAACAGGGAGCTCAATGAGTTTACAGCAGGTAAATTACAGAATCACATTGGCCTTTATGCCTTGATGCCTGTAAGGAGCTGAATCAGGGGGTTCAGTCCCAGCCCAGGAGGTGATCATAAACAAGAGGCAGCATCCATCCACATCCTGCGTGGAGACTGACAACACGAGTGCTATGCCAGTCCCAAGCAGCTCAGAGCTAATCAGATGGGATATCATGCCAGCCAATCGTCCTAACATCCTGGCCTGGACAAGTGGTATGGGAGAACTAATCTCATCTATCGTGGAGGGCTCAAAGTCTGCCCAAGGTGACCAAGGAGCTAGAGACAACAATACAGCTCGGGAACCGTGTCTTCTGGGTTCTGACCCCCCTGTGTGGCCATGCCAGCTAACAGGGCCACTAAGGCACCAAGTGCATCTGTGAGGCACTGCCAGCTGGCCCAGCCCCCCGGCCTCCCCCTGATCTACCAGGTGGTTCGCATGCCTACCTTTCCCCTTCAAGGGACTTTCTAAGGACAGAAAGTCCTGTTCTTAGGTACTTCCTCAGGTGTTGCCATCAGCAGGCCCTCCCAGGAGGGTAGGGCTGCTCACTGTCAACACTAAGCCAGGCACTGCCCACCCAGTGAGGGCAGAGCTGCAGCCTCCGTGTCTTCATCACAGCATCTCCCCACTCGCCTGTCCCCCTCCATGTTCCTTCTTCTTTCTGTGATGGTAACTAAGGCGCTGGCGTGCTCATCCAGCTAAGGCAGGCCACAATAGAGGTAAGTTGGAGGGCAATTTGAACAGACCTGTATTTGGAAAGCTAATGATGAGTTCTTCCAAAATACTTCTGAAACAGAATTTATTTGGAAATGTCTAACTGGTCTGTGTGTGTATTTTTAAACACACACATACCCTGCCCCACCCCCACCCCGTACCATGTACTATCATCTCTGAAAAAAGCAAAAGCATTAAGCCTGATGTCCAGAAAGCACCATTCATCAGCAGCAGGCAAAAAGGACCTCACACAGTCAAGACACTTAACCTCACATCCTATTCCCACAAGGCCGGCAGGAGGGTAAATGAGCCCTCAAGCTGGCAGGGACTGCAAAGGGCCATACCTGTGGATTCTCCTGAGCCTGGGCCAGGGGGACAGAGGCGGCCTGTGCCGGTGAGCAGGGGAGGCTGGGTGAGGTAGGAGGCGCTGTGCTGGTGTGAGGCTGGGTCAGGAAGGCCTGCTGCTCGGGCAAGTCTGGGGACAAGGTGGGGACACGAGTCCTGCCCTCCTGGGAGGTGACGGGCTGCTGGCCAAGCACCAAGAGCACCAGCTCCTCTTTCTCCCGGCACATGTCGGTAGAGATGTCGTGGAGGCTCAGATAGTCCCGCAGGTCCTTCACCTTCATCTTCATGAGCTCCTCTCGTTGAAAGGCCGTGGCTCGGAATCGTTGGCAGAGAAGGCAGAGGCGGGGCCCACTCCCCACTTGGCTCGAACAGATCATGCAGAAATTTTTCTTACAGTCCAAGCAGGTCTGCTGCTTAGAGCAAGAGGCAGAGGACACCATGTCAGATTGCGAGAACAAGACAAAGAGTAGGCTGGGAGTGGACGCTGCCAACCTACGGAGACTTCCGTGGTATCGGCACATTCCAAGTAGCACCTGTGTATCCATGTACAGGACGTTACATTTATTTTTCCTTTGGAGGCTTATTTTATTTATTTTACTGAGGAAAAAAATGAATGCTATTAAGACTATCATCAGCTTTATAATCGAAAAGCCCTGCATTTTCATTAAGTCTCCCTCCTACATTTCCTGTGGTATCACCTTGGTTAAGTAACTTAGTGACTCTGGTCCTCAGTGTCCTCATCTGTAAAATGGGGGTGATAAGAGTATCTAACTCATGGGATAACTGTAAAGTTAAGAGACAACACACTTGCATGAGTGTTAAGTATTTTATTACTACTGTTGCTAGGAAAGTTGAGCTAATGAGAACAGTCAGGATTCAAATTCCAAGCTAAAATTCTTTCTACTTTATTGCTAAAACAAGAAACGCATAAAGGTTACCAGGGTGGTGGTGGCAGTCACAATTAATATTATTAATTAAGTTTACTGAGGCACAACTATAGGTAGAGATATACTTTGCGTGCATTTAATTCTCAAAGAAACCCCTCAAATTAAATATTCAAGTACTTCCCTGCCTCACAAAGCATCAGAGGCCTAAGGAAATTGAGTATTGAATTCAAGGGCAGGCAGGGGATGCACGCTCAAGGCCTGCAGTTCAGTGCCCATAATCATGCTCTTTCCCTGGGTCACGCTGCCTAACTCAGTCCCTGCAGCTCTGTGGTTCTAGTGAATCAAAAGTCTGGCTCTCTAGCTGCAAACCTCGGAGCCAGTACCCCACCCTCAGGGGCTGCTATCCAGGTTCCCCCATCCCAGGAAGAGAATTCAGTGGTGCAGAAGAGCACATCCAAGACAAATATTTAGACAGTTCCAGGAGGCCCTCTGGACATGATTAGTGAATTCTCATTTGTAAAAGTACAAAGTGTCTCAGATGGGTGACAAGAGCGCCTGGCAGGCAAGCTGGTACCGCCTGGCAGTAACTACCCCCACAATCGCAGACAACACAACACTGGAAGGCTTGCTCAACTCACAGGAAACCAACCCCCAGCCTCTTGCCCCACTGGCTGAGCAAGCAGCGACATCTGTCTGGGGGCTGTTCTGGCCAAGACTGGTCACGTTCCCACAGGAGAGGTAATTCCTGGGCATGCTGGGGTGATCCTGCAAGGCACATCACTAATCCTTTAAAGAAAAACTTTTCAATCCATGGTGACGTAGGCATTACATATTTCTGCTTCCTCTTTCCTAAGTACAGAGAGCTATGCAAGCTGAAAAGAATGCCCAAGACACTTGTATGCCTGTAGTGGAGCTCATAGGCACTCTGGTGTGAGGTGGACGTAAGTCCGCATGGCTGAGAGTTCTATTTAGTTTTGTCTGTGTCATTTGTGTAGTAAAGGAAGAAGGACAAATGTTTACCATTCAGGTTTTCCTAATAATACTTAGGAGGCATTGCAAAAGGACATACATCAAACCTCCTTATTCTCTACACAGTTATAACCGCACAATAAAATATTCGGGAGACTAACTTAAAAGGACGCACGGCTGCACTGGTAACTTAACGGTTCTGGGACTGGTGGCCACCCAGGTGGAAAATGGATGCTTTAGGGTATTGGGGGCTCATTCATATCTAAAGCTTGCCTACTGGGAAATGAAATGTGTTTAGGATGAATGATAGTGAAATGAAGAGGCTTCGGTGCCATAAAGCTATAGGCCCTGACACGGAACACTGCTTCAGTCACTGCAGTCTGAAAAGACAAAGCTTGACACAATTAAAAAGCCCCAAGTTGCTCAATCAGTCAGATCTGAACAACCCCCTATTCTTTCTTCAAACATGTGCGGCTTAGTGGATGAAGATCAGAATGCAAAGACAGCAATCCAGCTTTTAGGAGCCCTGCTCGCCAGGGACTCTGAAGTAAGCCTGCATCGAAACATACCCTGAAAGCGCAAGATAGTGCTCTAGGCTAAAATTCCAGTTTGCAGAAGCAGGAGAGATAAAGGAAAAGGGGGAAAAAATAGCTGTCAACAAACATATGCTGAATGAATAAAGGAAACACCTATGTATAAACTCCGGCAAAAGCTGCAAACAAACTGAGTGACAAGGTGCATGAAAGAGGAATAAGTGGAGCCCACATGCCTGCAGAAATGCCAAGAGAACACACTGCCAGCATCAAAAAGCCCAAGTAGGCACCACTCTTCAGAAGTCTGCCTGCATTGGCCCCCCTTTGCCAACCTTTCCTTCCCTTATCCCTGTGCCCTCTCCACCCATATTTCCTAACTCAGACCAGGCCCACTTTCTCACCCTACCAGCCTTCTCTCCTACGGGCGTTACTTCCTGTGGCCTACTGGGAGGAAAAAGGGCAGCCTGAGAGGTGACATGGTCAGGAGTAAATCCAGCTAGCCATTTCCTGGCCAAGGAAATTTGTGTAAAACGTAACCTCCCAGATTCAAAGGCAGACAGTCGATCTACCTCTAAGGACTGCTAGAAGTGTCCCCTGAGATCCCAGGGTGGGCACTCATGAAAAGGTCCCACCCAGTCACCTTGAGTCTATCCCCATCCCCACCACCAGTCTCAGAGCTCTCACTGGTCCTAGGAGCTGCCCCTCTCTCCACTCCCAGATCTGGGTGTCTCTTCCATGTTTCCAAGCACAGCCTCTTCCTCCTTAAACTGGTGCAACTAAAGAGGCGAGGGCCAAAATGCCTCCAAACCTGTCAGGACTGCTGCTAACCCACGTGTAGGTGTTACCAGTACAGATGGATATTTGGTTTGTGGCAAAATTACAGCTTGCCATTTCTCTCCAAGATCAGAAACTCCAAGGCGGCAGGGGAGTCATATTCCTTATGTTCTCTCTGTAAAGTCGTGAATGCCATCTGTGTCCTGTACCCAATGAACATTCGCAAAATACTGACCACAGTGAAGCAAAGAAAAAAGGACAGCAGAATCCATGTAATCATTTCAACTCAACCACTTCTAGAAAAGACATTTTAAAAGCCTGTAGCTGTTAAATGCCAAACCCTTAAGATAAGAATGTTGATCCACTTAAGCATGAAATTGCAAATGAAAAAATCTCATAGGAGAAAACATGCTTAGTATTCACACAATTCATTGTGAATTGCACAGAATTAATGCACATTTCTGGCAAGAAAATAGTATCACAATGACCACCTTTCCATCCAAATTGGAATGCCCCCCCTTACCCCAAGAGTGCTTCTAGCTATGAAGCTTTTTTCCTTCATACTACTGCATATCTGCCCCATCTGCAAGCCCCATGACTTTCTTCATCTCCATCTCCTTAGCCCAGGCAACGCCTGACATATAGCAGATATTCAATAACTTATTTTCCAAGGAATAGAGGGAAAGTTCCTTATTTTAAATCGCTGCCCTGCTTTTAGGCATCCAGGGGGCGATCCTGTCACCTTCAACTGACCTCCTGGTGTATTTCACCTGTTTTCATTGCTGTATGTCCTTATATCTTCCTAGCTAAGTACTTTAGTGTCTGAGTATTTTCATCTGTAAAACAGGTGAACAAATATTATGTACAGGAGCTGGCATGAAGAGCTGCTTACTAAGTGGCAACTACATGGCTCAGAGTTAGCCACCACCCTAAGCTAGGCGTGGAGAGCTTCTCACCAGCTGCACAAGGGCTTCCAAAGTGCTACTCCTAACAGTCTACCCAACTTCCCTTCTGCTGCAGCCACATCCGCTACCTTAAACAGATCTGATCATGCCTGCCTTTGTTCTAAATCTCCCTAAAGGTTCCTGTGGTCTGGTGGCCACAAACTCTTTCTTATGGCAGTCATGGCCACCTCACCCCAACCTGACCCTAATTTCTCAAGTGCCCTGCACTCTGGTCACACAGGCCATTCACAGTTCACAAATGCACCCCACACTTGTCCCATATCTGGTGCCTTTACTTTACTCACTGCTTTGCAAATCAAGAAGGTTTCCTTTGTCTACCAAGAATTATCACCTATTACCTCCAAATGCCGGTACCTGATTCTTTGTAAGTGGGATCTTTCCACTTATAAAAAAGCTTACTCCCCAGCCAATAAGCTTCCTGAGGGAAAGGTCTATGTTTTACTCAGCTCTGTTTCACTAAGCTATAACCTCTGTCAGTACACGTAGAAATGGCCCCTTAATGAAAATCAGCAGCATGGAATGATCAGCTATAAAATAATGAAAAGAGAAACTCTCTGGCTTATCTTATTCAAATTGTTCTGAAGTCAACTGTTCATTCGTTTACTTAAAAAGTTGTGTTGTCTGGGCCTCCCTGGTGGTGCAGCAGTTAAGGAGGTTCAACACGCGGCCGGGGAGATTCCCACATGACGCAGCAGACCTCTTCTGCCTTGCCCGCTGCTCCCCTCAGCAGTGTACTTCAGTCGATTCACCTGTTCTGCTCCCCACTGTCTCTGGTGAACCCTCTCGCCGCCCCACGCCTCTGGCCTGTACCCCAGCTTGAATGCATAAATAAATTAATCTTTAAAAAAAAAGAGTTGTATTGTCTACCTACTATGTACCAGTTACTATTTTAGACACTAGGGACGAAGTTGTAAGCAAAACTGAATTTGTATCATGTGTTGATAACCACTATAAAGAGAAATAAAGCATGTTCCCCACCAGACCTCGCTGTCATTCTGTTCTCTCTGGGGGAAGTTTCTCATTCACATCCTCTTTTCTGGCTGAGAAATGTCAAGAAATTGCTAGATCCCCTGCTTCTATCAGATTTTCAACACGTTTGACGAGCTGATCCCCAAGCCTAGATTACCACCAATGCCTTCTTGCTTATTCTCCATTTCCACTCTAGGGCACGACTCACTTTGAAGAAAATAGGTTCAAACTACCTAGTGCAAATTCATCTGCCTCATTTAAACACAGGTCTTTTGTATTCCTTTCTTGACAATGACTTTGCTACTTTTATCAGCAATTGTTCCTAGAATTTCTCACAGTATAAAGTAATGAAACCAGTCAGCCCTTGGCCATCCAACAAACTCTTGATGTACCTAAGGAGGCCTTGAAAATACTACTTTAGATAAAGAGAACAATTTTTTTCTTTATAAAATGTTTAAGAATAACAGTTCGTGTTTCACTATTGTAAGGGTTCAATAAAGTTATGCATTTGAAATGCCAAGTCCAGTGCCCAGCATATGACAGGAACCCAATCTCGTCTCCACCCTAAACTACACCCCACCTGCTGCTCCCTCACCAAGAAGGCTGAGTGGCCATGAGGTGCCTCGTCCCTTCTACTCTCTGCTTCCACCTCGACATACTGACTCAATCTTTCAGATGGGCACCTCGGCCCCTTAAGCCACAGATTCTGGGCTGCCTGCCACTAACTCTGGTTGAGTTCTCATAGTAGCTGGGCAGCCAGGCAAATCACAACAACGTGCCCCCCGTCACCGCACTACAGTGACACACAGACCAAATGCCACCCACAGATGAAATGCTACTGCGCTAGTTCTCTACCACCTTCCTGGTACACAGGGTGGGTGGTTAGCACTTCGAGCTGCAGAAGTTCTGACGTGCTGAATGTCTTCTTGTAGACAGTTTTGGGACTCAGAACTGCGTCTGAAAACTGGACCTGCCATTTTAATAACTATGTGATCTTGGGCACTACCTAAGAAGAAGGATAAGGACAAGTATCTTTAATGTTTCTCAAGCTATATGTCAGGAACTTGACACAAGGAGTTTTTCCCTTTCAACTGCTAACTCTAAGTCTTAATTTCTCATGTGTAAAATGGAAATCTAGGGACCCTAAAACCAATGTCATAGTTACTGCATTAGAGTTAATGCTTTAAACTGTCCCTGATATAGAGTAGATGGTTTAAAAACTGTACTTTTCTGTCAAATTTCCCATTATCACCATTTTAACACCACATTCTGGCATGTAAGCCTCATTCTGCAGAAGAATGCAGAATGTAGGAATGCCTCCTCTAGCTCAGGGTTTACCTCCAGCCCCAGTTAATCCTGACCACAAAGAATGTGTCATCCCTGGGCACTGACCCTCGTACCACTCCCAGCCAATCACTTTACTTCTGTCTTGATAATCTGGACAGCAAGGCTTCCAGGCCTCTTGAGTGAAATCTGCTACCATAAATAAGCTCCAGTCTTGATGAACCTGAGGCATCCCTGATACTGCCTTTGATAAAAAGAACAAATTAACCTGCAATCAGGCTCTTTATGATGGCAACCAATGAAGGAAATAACACTGTGTGCCTCCTACTACCCAAGTGTCATGCTGGACACCCTTCACAGCTTATTTTACTTTGACAACACTGTGAAATGGGCACAGCCATTCTAGATGGGGAAAATGAATCTCAAGAGGTGAAATCACACAGCTAGTAAGCGGAAAAGCTGCCATCTGAATTCAAGTCTCCTTAGCTCCAACACGAGGCTGAGATCCTGGGCTTTGCTTAGTTAGCTCTTCTATACTTTCCTGACAGAACAGGTCTAGGCAATCAGCATTGCTCAGCAAAGGCAGCGTGGCAGGAGTTACAGAGGAGTCAGCAGGCTTACCTGAGAGCCTGAGGCCGAAGCACCAAAACAGGCAACACTCACCTTTCTGGATATGTTTGCAAAGTGGGCCCCACAGGCCTTGCAGCTTGGTTCTGAGCCTGTTGGAGAAGGGAAGGAGCTATACCCAGGGTTGGAATAGGCCTGTGTCCTGGCTCCCTGGGGCGGTGGGCCCTCCTCAGGCTGTCCATCCAGGCAAAACCAGTTGCAGCAGGTTGCCCACATGATAAAATCTGGTGCAAGGGAGAAAGGGGAAAAGGTCAGAGTTAAGACACATCTTGACTGTTGTTTCCACTCCCAAGGGCACAGGTGTGCAGGGATACTCAATCCACACCTGCGTCAGAGCTGAGGCAAAGGGTCCCTCCTCTACCACCACAGTGGCCTCTGCACTTAACACTTAGTGTGCCGCTGCCCTTTAAATTTACCAGCCCTTGGGGCCAGCCATTTTCTGTGCCATTGCATGAATGGTATAAGCATTCAATAAAACACACACAACTCCTGAACTACTGGATATTAAAAAAACTGTAATATCTCTCATAAAACACCTTACACATTCACCAAAACAATGTGTAAAGCTTCTAGACTGAGTACGATCAAAGAAATAGCCCTAATAGTTCCAAATAAATCCACCGTGGCGTGAAAAACCGGAGACTAGATGAACACGTATTATTAATACGTGAGCGGCCACCTGATACTGGTGACAAAAACACGTACTAATACGTGAGCGGACCACAAAGTGTTGAGTATAGACACCTGGGCCGTCAGGACAATACCAGCTGCCAAGTTAGCACACTAAATTGGAAAGGTTGCCGACTTCTGGGTTTCATTTGTGATCGAACATCAAAGAAAATCTTTTCCTACCTCACCAATTACAAGTAGTCTAACACTCACTTTATTCTGGGATCTGGCTTTGTCCCTAGAGTTCACTTTATAATACACACACAGCGACCATGGATTGAGGCATTATTTCCTTTATGTCAAAGAGACAACTCACGCTCAAAGAAATCAAGGTCACAGGGCTAATGAATAAAGAACTGAGATTCTGAAAACCCATGTCTTTTGACTCTAAACCTCGATGTTCTTTTCCCTATTCCATTCTTCCCCTCCTCCGTAGGCAGCACTCTTATATTTGTACCTCCAACTCCGGAAGTTCTTTCACAGCAACTGTAACAGTTTCTTGCATGGCTACGTTTACCCTTTGTTTTCTACCATTGAACAATAAATTCTTTCAGAGCAGGAACTACTTCTTATTTATGTCTGCACTACACCCTGGCACAGTCGTGCACACAGCAGATACTCAACATATGTTTGCGTCCTTGCTGAATCAGTACCTCTGTGGGCTTATTAAAAGATTTTGTATTATCCCCATTCTACATATCAATTACAAGTACTGGGAACAAAGGGGCTGATGAATTTTAAGGTCACCGAACAAAGAGGATCCAACCCCTCAATGTCAGAGTAACATAAAGATGGCAAGAGGGTCCACTAAAATGCCAGGCATTGTTGTGATAAAGTAAGAGTGCTTTTCTCAGTAGACCAAGGCAGTTAATATTGGACATTTTGAACCTGAACTCTGTATAGAGATAATAAATATTACATTAGGAGTTATTACTCAATAAACAGTTCACACAAAAGAATGATACTTTCTGCTCTGCCTCCTGACTCACTGAAAATCCCTTTGTTAAAAGATGCTAACCAGGAAGGAACTAAGAAGCCAACTGGTTCAGCCTTAGTCATTTTATAGAGGAAAGGAGAGTTCCATCAGGGGGAGGTAACTTCTGGTCCACAAGACTCCGACCTGAGGCCTTTGTAACTTCCTGTGGTATAATTCACTCACTTTAGTTAGTGGGTGTGTCTGAGTAACACCTGTGTTCCCCTCACCTGGGGCTCCCCCACCCCCCATGAGAACAGGAACCACCATAGTCATTGCAGTGACCAGCAGGCAGGTAGCTCAATAAGACCACTGGATGACTGAATCACATAGTATTTAGATCTTAACTAACCACATACTTGTTCCATTTCCTTCACACCAAAAACATTTGTTTCCAACCCACTCCTTGCTGTTTTGTTCTCCACAGCACTTACTGTCATAGCACCCTCTCTAAAATGCAAGTAAGATCACAAAACCTCATCGCCTGAATCCCTACTAGTGTTCCATTACCTACAGGAGAATGTCCAGATTCCTTCCCGTGCAATACCAGGTTTTTAATGGCTGCTGCTTTATTTGCTGTACCCTCATCAACCCCCAACCCTTACCCTTGTTCAACCAAACATTTTGTAGTTTCTTTAATGTAATGGTGCATGCTTTTTTCCTTGAAAATTTCCTTTATCCTTGGTTTTCTGGTAAATTCCAAAGTATCCCCACATCAGCATATGTATGGCATCTCATTTGAGAACTCTTCTGCTCATTGCCATCTTTGTAACCCCCACAAACTGTACAAGCATATCAACACACTGATCATCCTAAAACTTCAATTTTTGGTTTTACAGTTCTAGTTCCCCTCCTAGACCATCAACCCCTTCTTGGGGGTATGTACACATCCACCTGGCCCTGGCAACAGCAAGACATGGCTTCCATAAAGGCTGGATACATGAATAAGTACAGGTCTTGACAGGAGTTAGTGAATTACCCATAATTCTATCTCATGGCTAGTCAACTATTTACTCCTCCCTTCTCCCACTTAATACAACCATTTGACAAATCCTGCTAATTCTGTGAAAGATCTATTTAACCCTTTTGGGGACAAGCCCAGAAAGCCAAATAATAAAGGTTGTGAAATTCCTTACATTTTACCTGCACCTTCCCAGAGAAATTGTAGCTAAAGCTACAATGCTGACAGCTGCTACTATGTTCACTTAGTGCTTCATAGCCTGGAGAATATCCAGATGAGAAAAATGAAGTACAGAAAGGGTAGGACTTGTCAGAAGTCAGTAACACAGTTTGTAAATTATAGAGCACGACTTGGGACCCGGGTCCTTTGATTCCAGATTTTACATTCTTTGTGTAACAGTCAGATGCTCCTATCAACAGAAGACTCAAAGAATTACAAAATTCCTTTTTCAGAGCGCTCCTGCTCCACTGTTGTGGCCAATAAATAACCTCGCCAACAAAGATCTCTTTTATTTAGTGTTTCTTTGCTTTATTAATCCATGTGAACTATTAGATGCAAGTAAGGCAGATTAGGTCCCTGTCTTCTGGGAACTTGAGTCTTCAGATAAGTTACAAGTGAGTCAGAGAGAAATGCTTTTGGTGTGAAGGAAATGGAACAAGTATGTGGTTAGTTAAGATCTAAATACTATGTGATTCATTCATCCAGTGGTCTTGTTGAGCCACCTACCTGACCTGGCTGGGCACTGCACTGCAATGACTGTGGTGGTTCCTGTTCTCATGGGGGCGGGGGTGGGGGGGTGGGGGGGCAGTCCCAGGTGAGGGGAACACAGGTATTACTCAGACACACCCACTAAAATGAGTGAATTATATCACAGGAAGCTACAAAGGCCTCAGGTCGGAGTCTTGTGGATCAGGAAGTTACCTCCCCCTCCTGGATCTCTTTCCTTTCCTCTATAAAATGACCAAGGTTGAATCAATTGTCTTCTTAATTCCTTCTAGCTTAACATCTTTTAACAAAGGAATTTTCAATTAGTAAAGAGGCAGGTGTGAAGTATGAGCCTAAGAGAAATGTCAGATAGACTTTTGACAGAACTGGCAAGATTGTTTTTGTTTTTTTTTTTAAAGATTTATTTATTTATCCATACAAGCTGGGGTACAGGCCAGAGGTATGGGGTGGCGAGAGGGTTCACCAGAGACAGAGTGGGCAGCAGCACAGGCAGATCGACAGAAATACACTGCTGCGGGGAGCAGCAGGCGAGGCATGAGAGGTCCACCACGCCATATGGGAATCTCCCTGGCCGGGTGTCGAACTCGCATCACCGGTGCCGACAGCTCCACAGCGCAGCGCCCAACTGCTGCGCCACCAGGAAGGCCCTAGAACTGGCAAGATTGTTAACTGACTGAAGAGGTAGGGGAAGGAGAAAACAGTCTTGTAAAAATTCCGGTGTCTCTGAATTACACAATAGGAAAGAGTGATCTTTCAGCTAGGATAAAGGATTCAGGAGGAGGTAGGGGGGTGGAAGAAAGTTAAGAACATGAGTCTTGGACCTCCCTGGTGGCGCAGCAGTTGAGCGCTGCGCTGTGGAGCTGTCAGCAGCGCACTGATGCAAGTTCGACGCCCAGCCGGGGAGAATCCCACATGGTGGGGCAGACCTCTCCTGCCTCACCCGCTGCTCCCCTCAGCAGTGTATTTCTGATCTGCCTGTTCTGCTCCCCACTTTGTCTCTGGTGAACCTTCTCATTGCCCCACGCCTCTGGCCTGTACCCCAGCTTGTATGCAAAAATAAATAAATCTTAAAAAAAAAAAAAAGAACTTGAACCTGTGGGACATGCCCATAGCACAAGGTGGGGGTGGGGGGAGGGTGGTTATCAATTGAAGATAAGGGTTTGAGAACCCTCAGCTTTCTGGAAGTAGGTAGAGCCAGAAGACTGATTAGATAGTAAGTCAGAAGAGGAGACAGAATCCCTGGGGGAACCCTGGAAATCCCTGGTCTAAAGGGCAAGCTGAGGAAAGCCAGTCAGCAGTGAAACCGGGGCAGACGGGGCACAAATGCCCAGGCTCTGAAGCAAGAGCCACCAAAAAGCCCCAAAAGGCCAAAAGGCCAAATACAACAAAGGACAGCGGCTGATGAGAGGACAGGTCACTGTCTGTGGGTTCTCACCCGCGCAAACAATTGCAAGAGACTTCAGGCTACAGGAACAACAAACATGGGGTTTATTTTACAAACGGGGAAACAGAGGGCTCACTGCATCCTCAAGTGGCGGCCACGTCACCCAGAACGCATCAGGGATGGTAACTCTCTGTGAGGTGCTGGGTTAGACCAACAAACAGGCCTCTGAGACACCAGGCCCAGGGCCTCTGGGACTCCTTTCAGGCTACGTCAGAGACAGGAACGGAGGCCCAGTCTCTTCAGAGTCCTTCGGCTTCTCTTCCTCCTCCTCGGAGGGCGGCTGCTGGATGCTTCTTTTCTTCTTTCTTCCTCAGAGGCCAGGAACGGACTTTTCTTCTCTCTTTGGAGTCTGGAAGTGTCGTCTTTCTTCTCCTGGGGCTGGTGTCATCGTCGTCTTCTCCTGTTCCTCTCTTTTCCCCCTCTACTACCTTCTCTCTCTCCTTTTTCTCCTTTTATCTTCCCCCTCCGGTCCCTCCAATCCTGGCTTATATCCCAGGACCATTTTTCAATACTGGAGCTGACTGGACCGACCCATCAGCTCCTAGCACCTGATTGGCCCATTCAAAACGGCAGTTACTGCGCAGGAGCAACTGCCACAGCTGCTCTGGAGCAGCAGGGTAAGAGGCCCCACCGCTCCTGCAGGCTCCCACTGCTAAGGCAGCTTGGTTCCGGTAACAGCAGCAGCAGCAGGAGGAATGCTCAGAGGGTGGGAGAACCTGAAGAGCATTTTGAGTTTCAAAAAGAAATCATCAAGGCTGTCAAGCGATCCAGACAGTATATTCAACAAGGAATTCCAAACACCCAGTGGACCTAGCTTTAGGAAAGTGTGGTTATGCGCTTTGTCTGAATAGGTTAGGAAGACAGAAGCTGACTGGTAACGACAGACTAGCAACTGAATGAGAGTGAGGATTTGCAAGACTCCAAGGAAGGATATGGGCATTACTCTTTCAACAAACTTTTGACTGTGAGCAGAAGAGGGGAGTGCCAAATGTATGGAGAGGGAAGAGACCTGGAGGATGGGGAAGGACATCAGGCACAGGGTGAGGGTGGGTGTGAGCCAAGACCAGGAGGGAGGTTTTTGAGTAATGAAAAGAGAAGGCAGTAGCTGAAGAGGATCCAGAGTCACTAAGATAAATGTAGACATATTTATTAAACTAGAGAGGAACCCCCCCCCCTCAAAGACTGAGATGATAGAGAAAGGGAAGGTGGCAATAAATGATGGGTGTAAGAGCCAGGAGTACGGGGGGAAAAAAGCGGCCAAGTGACAGGTTGGTGGGAGAAAGATCACAACTTTCACCAGAGAGTAGAACCAAGTCGAAGACATGTAATCAAAAGTTTACATCACTATATAAACTTATAGTGGAGAAAGTTGAAAGAATGAAATAAGAAAGGGGAGATATATTTATTTATTTTTTTAAAGGTTTTTTTTTTAAAAGGTTTATTTTATCATATAAGCTGGGGTACAGTCCAGAGGTGTGGGGCAGTGAGAGGGTTCACCAGAGACAGAGTGGGGAGCAGAACAGGCAGATCGACGGAAATACACTGCTGAGGGGAGCAGCGGGCAAGGCAGGAGAGGTCTGTCGTGCCATGTGGGAATCTCCCCAGCCAGGTGTCGAACTCGTGTCGCCACTGCCGACAGCTCCACAGCGCAACGCTTAACCACTGTGCCACCAGGGAGGCCCAGGGAGATATATTTAACTAAAGAAGAAAACAAACCTTCCTTCCACAAGGTGTCTGTGAGTTGCAATATTTTACATGTTGCAATTTTCCCCTAACAGGTAAGAAAACTTTGCCACATGGTGGACAGACTCCCTTGATAAGACACAATCAGTAGTGAGAAACTGGCCAGCTGTGTACTGTATAAATTCCTGTGATTTAATGAGCACTTAGAAAGTAGGAGATGGGCACAGGAGATACCAGTGATTTCGATAAGGACCTTGCCCTCAGAGGGTTTCAGGCCTAGTAAGGCACCACTGCTCAGCTTGACCACCCTGGTACAAGATCTTTCTTAGCTAGGTGTCCAGAGGATTGATCTTCCTCAGCACTGTTTTCATTCTCTCAACTTGGTTTCTAATCTTAACTGCCTCCTCTGAACAGCTCTGAAAGAAAAGCCAGCAGGCTTTTCTTTTAGGGGCAATGACCTATTCATACAAGGACTTGGTTCTGGGTGTAGATTTGAAAACTGCCACTCTGTTATTCTACAGGCTACAGGCTTATTAGTTGGAGAATGAAGTCTTACCCTGAGGATGTGCTGATGTGGAGAAGGGGTTATGTGAAAACAGATGGAAAGAGTCCCCTGTGCTAAAATACCCAAGTCTGCTCACTCTCACAGAACAGGTTCACCAAAATCAGCAAACTGGGCTTTTATTCTTTCTGACATATTTAAGTACCAAAAAGAAACATTTCATTTAAAGGACACTCTTGACAAGCTGGAAAGTTCTAAGCCTAAATAACAACTATACTTGGGGTTATTTCAGGGAATAAAAGGAAAGAATTTGTAATTTTAACACTGCCAAACAAACTAAACACTTTTCTCGTGGGAATATTTTTTTTTTCATCCCTCAGATACATAAACATGCACACATGGCATCTGATTACTAAAGGGTTGAAAGTGGAACCAACTGTGGGTGTAATATGTCTCCCTAAAGTGACAATTTTGAGTACCTTCACAGATCTACAAATCTTCTGATCTTGAAAGAAAATCATTGACAAATCTTCACTGAGGGCTTGAAAATTCCTTCAGCCTCTTCAGGAAAGATGGATTTGGCGACTTAGTTCTCAAACAGTCTTTGACCACTCTCTTATTGTTTGTTTGAAACCTGCCAGGCTCTCTTCTTCCACTCTGCCTAGAGGGG
This sequence comes from Scalopus aquaticus, assembly GCA_004024925.1. Taxonomy (NCBI): domain Eukaryota; kingdom Metazoa; phylum Chordata; class Mammalia; order Eulipotyphla; family Talpidae; genus Scalopus; species Scalopus aquaticus. The sequence goes on along the minus strand of PVIJ01003922.1, from coordinate 72,468 downwards.
AGAAAGATGGGAGGGAGATATAGGGCTGGCTGAAATGAACAAGATAATTTACCAGTCCCTGTGGCAATGAGGCATGAATGGCTGCGAGCACATAGGACTCTATTAGCCGGTACACTTTGGAAGACTGAGCCCTGCTGAGCAGGGACATTAGAGTAAGGTTAGTAAGGTGAGGCTGAGTACCAGGTAGAGAAGCAAGAGAGGAGATAATATGATTTCTCCCTATAAAGTCCAAGAATCCTAATTTAAAAAAAAACAATTACTGGGGCCTCCCTGGTAGCGCAGCGGTTAAGCGCTGCGCTGTGGAGCTGTCGGCGGCGGCGATGAGAGTTCGACGCCTGGCCAGGGAGATTCCCACATGGCACTGCAGACCTCTCCTGCCTCGCCCGCTGCTCCCCTCAGCAGTGTATTTCGGTGATCTGCCTGTTCTGCTCCCCACTCTGTCTCTGGTGATCCCTCTCGCCGTCCCAGGCCTCTGGCCTGTACCCCAGCTTGTATACATAAATAAATAAATCTTTAAAAAAAAAAAAAAACAATTACTTCTCCACTTGTCCACTTGCCCACGACAAATACTTTTAAGCAGATCAATGTTTGTCATGGCCTTTCCATCGAGGGGAGAAGGGTCAGAATGTCAATGTCCCAGTAAAACTACAGCCACTTTGCAGTGCAACTCCAAAACCACCTGGCTGACCACTAACCACCAAAAAGTAAGGAGGTAATGTAAATCCCCAGGTTCCCACCCAATCTGTTTTCACTGAAATTGCTCCGTGGGCCCCTCCTGCTGCAACAACAGGATTGTCGTAGGTGCACATATAGCAACATCCTGGAAGTAACATACCTATACCCACTCTATAGACTTCAAAAAAATCTTTTAAAAATACCTGGTTATAATGCCCCCAGTTCTCAAAGAACTGACAAATCACAAAATGGCTAGATCTGAAGGCTTACAGAATCACCTCCAGTGTATTGAGGGTAGTTTGCCTAGTGCCGCTACTATATTACTGGAATTGTTAAAAGCATATATGCTGTAAGTGCATAAAGGAAAGTACCCTACATTATTGATCATTAATATACAATGGGCTTTGTTTCATCTTGTATATTATCCTTAAAAAGCAATTAAAATACAATTGCAATGGCTATGGAAAGTAATGCTATGAAAAGACTATCAATATCACTTAGCTGTGCCTCTTTGAAATAATTGATAAATAATTACATATTTTAAGATGTAAAGGAGAAAGTGGGCATTCTCCACTGGAAGAATGCTTTTTAGGTATTACCTAGTGTTATCGCATATGATCCTTACAATTCTGGTGAGATAGATCAATTCTTCCTATTCTTAGGGAGAAAACCAGGGTTCTGAGAAGTAACTTGCTAAAGGCCAGAGCTAGAGGGATTTAAACCTAGGTGGCTTAATCCCTGAAGCCTCTACTCAGGCTCCAAAGAGGAGTGTTCCCAATTCTACTGGGGGGGGGGGGGAATATATATATATATATATATATATATATATATATATATATATAACTGTTTACTCTGCAGCCCATTTCCCTGGAAACTTCCATCTCCATGACACTCATTAGCACACAGGTATACTCCCGAATCAACCAGGTTTTAAGAGTTTTTCCTTCTCATAAGGGAACTACAAATTACAACCATGGTGTTTTACCGCCCAGCACTTATGGATGGCTAAAATGGAAGACAGATGCTAGACAGTGTTACTGAGGAGACAGAGCAACTCCAACACTGCCAGAAGTGTACAGTGGTACAAACACTTTGGAAACACACACACACATACCCCATAGCTTTGCAATTCCACTTCCAGGCATATACTTAACAGAAATACATTCCCCCTAAGAAGTATACAGTAAAGTTCTTAGCAGGACTACTGCTAGAAATGATCCAAGTGTCCATCAATGGAGAAGTAAATTACAGTATGTTGCGACAGCAATGAGAATAAGCAAACTACTGCTATATGCAAAAGTACAGATGAATCCTATAAATACAGGCTGAAAGACAAGTACAAATATGTACTAAATGATCAGATTTATATAGACCCAAACATAGGCAAACTGACTTATGGTATTAGAAATCAGGGTAGTGGTTTCCCTAAGGGGTAGGCCAGTAGATGGAAGACACACAAGGGAGTTTCTGGTAATGCTGTAACTTAATACGCGTGCTGGTTATATTTACCTTATGAAAACTCATTAAACTGTACACTTTTAATTTGTATACTTCTCCAGTTATTAAAAGTTCATGAGTGGTAGCTTTGGCAGCACTAAAATTGGAACAAAACAAAGATGAGCGTGGTCCCTGGGCAAGGATGACACAAAGTGGTGAAGCGTCCCATAGTCTGTCCTGTTGCCCAGTGTCCTGCCACCCTTTGCTGATTAGCTCCCAGGAAAAGCAGTGAGTCAAAGTACAACGGAGGGTGCTCATCAGTTTAAAAAACAAACAAACAAACAAAAAGCTGATATGGGAGTGGTAGTTAGTAAGATAGCTTTAATTTTTAGAAAAACAACCAAAAAATACCCATTTTGAGCCCATGTCCTTTTATCTTCTTTCCACTATATCAAAATTCCTCCAAATAATGGACTCCACTTCCTCAACCTCTAATCACTCTTGAACCTTCTCCAGTCTAGCTTGACCACTCCGCTCCATCAATTCTTTTCAAAGTCACCAAGGAATTCCAAGCGGCCAGGTCCAATTGATACTCTTCTAACTTCATCTTACTCAACCTCTAGCAATTCGAGATATCACTGACCCTTCTCTCCTCTTTGAAACCCTCTCCTCTACACACAAAAACCAAATGACTCCATCTTGTATCAACACCATCTTAGGCCTGTGACCAATAATCGCCCTACCCTGGTAGGACAGCCAATTTCCCCACAGTTTCTTTCATGTGTATTAACCCGTACTCATGATCTACACGTCTCTATTAATCTTAGAACAAAGATGCAATGGCATGTCTCCCCACCCCACCCCAGCATCTGGCATCATTAGTCTCACACAAGAATAATCACACAAATAAGAATGGTACAAGATGACCTCTGTGTGTAGGGTGTAGAAGGGGGTGGTATACATCCTGTTTTTACCTGAAGTCCTGTCCATTTGGGGCTCTGGACCAAGGATCCCCTATATGGAAGTTGCCCTTAATAAACTTCAAATGTGATTAATGGATGCCTCTGCTTTGTTCTTTGGACTCAAATTACCTTCTCAGTTTGGGAACTTATTTGTTCCTGCAGCTGCACAGCCACTCTAATCATCTCTTTGGTTTTCCTCTCCCTTAAAGCCTCTTTGCTAGTTCTTCTTCCTCCCTCTGTTCTTAAATGTTGGGAGTGCTCTGACTGTCTCTGGCTGCCCTTTGCCTTCTCCACCCTCTCTCTCTCTCTCTCCAGAAGACCCCAGTTAGGTGACTTAAATACATTCTTAAGCTTAAGAGTCACACACTATATTCACCTCCTCTGCCCACACAGTGGTCTAACTGCCCTCACTCATCTATTACTCACATTTCTCTCCTCAGGTCCTTTGAATTTGCCTTTTATTCCTTCTGTCTGGACTCCCCCGAACTTCACATGCTTAGCTCCTTCCTTGTCATTCATCTCTCAATTTAAATGTCACTTTTTAATCTCATGCATAACCCTAATTACTAGCTGATATCATTTGCTTACTTGTTAAATGCCTTTCCTAATTAGAATAAAAACTCCACAAGGCCAGTGACTGTGCTTGAATATATTTCCAGAGTCTAGAAAGGCTTTTTGGACAAAAGAACAGCCTTTTAACTAGTTTCTCAGCTTCAGTTCTTGCCTCTCTCGGATTCTTTCTCCACAAGGTATCATCAACTTCCCTTCTACTCCCAATATACAAACTTAAATCTCTTTAATGGATTCCTATTGTCTTCTAGAATTAAAATTCCAACTCCTTACGTGATTAAAGACCTTGCAGGTGCCACCAATCCTGCCCAGTTCAATTCATGCCACTGTTCTCGACACTCACTCAGCTTCAAGCTTCAAGCACACCAGGTTGCTTCCCACTTCAGGGTCCCTGTGCAGTTAGTGCTCCTTCTCATCCTTCAGGCCTCAACTCAAACCTCACTTATTTAGAGGAGTACCCCACCACCACCACACACACACTCCCTTTGGTTTCCTACATGAGAACCAGCATAATCTGTAATTATATTTGTTTACTGGCTATCATCTACCATGGACTGTAAACTCCAAGGACAGGAGCCTCACCTGTCTTACTTTCCTACCTGTATTGACCAGCACAGTACCACCTCACAACAGGCACTCAAATAATTGATGGAATGAACAAACTGAGGTCAGAAGAACATTCTTTATTTTAGCAATAAAGCACGTACCATTTACCTTTCCTTAGGACCCAAAATGTTTTATCAATATTAACAGTGATATAAAGTGATGATGTAGAAGTCCTTTATCAAAAACAAAGGGTGCTAACCTTGGACAGGTCACTTTAACTTTTTGAGTCTGCTTCCTGGCCTGTATAAAAAGGATAATTACTCCCTTGTTGGAGTAATTGTTGGGATGAGAAATAACAGAAAGCCTAATTTATAGTAAGTGCCTGATAAATAGCACATCAAAATAAATTATCATTAAAGTGTCCATTACAATTCTAAAACAGCAACAGCCTAATGTTCAATGTAACAACTGGCTGCAAAATCCAACAGTTGTCTGTGCAGCCCTTCTTCCTCCCATCTCCTCTAGTCACCCAGGCTTCAGTTTCTCATGGTGCAAAGAATAGGACTGGGTGGGAGTTCACCCACACGCCAAAGAATCATTATCTTGAGCACTCACCTGAAATTTAAAATCATCTCTCAACTTAGAAGGCTGCTTACTTTAAAATATAAGCTGGTCTGGGAAAAAAAAATTGAACTCCCTCGAAACTAATTTAAAACAGAACCTCAGAGCTGCAAGTGAAAATTTCCAGTAAACCTGTCTGAGGCATCCACCCTGGCTGGGGGTGATTTAAAATGCTGGTGACAACACAATGAGCATAAAGTAGGGTAGCCTTTGCATTTTTAAGTAAGCAATCTGCAGAGTAAATCATGTTACTGGCTGGTCTCACTTGCTGGATGTGTGATAATGAAGCAAGTTCTCTGTGTAGTATTTTCTCAGATATTTCAGAATAAAGAATTCAGAATACCTAAGTCACGAAGAGACGAGTGTATTGTGGCACTTCAGAACCCAAGGACTGACTAGATCAACAGCCCTGCTGAAAGATGTACAGGCTGGACAGAGAGATGTTTCACTGGTGGGGGAAAGCATTTCCAAAGGCTTTAAATCCTATTACACATTTTCCATTCTCCAAGGCTTCCCTTTGGATGTTAGTAATGGATAATGTGTATTTCCTAAATAAAATTTTTATTTTGGGGAAGAACAGAAAAGAAAACAAGCAAAAAGTTCCTGGATGTATTTTATTTTGGTTGTTGGCTCAGTCACACCTGACCTTCAAACCTGGTTCTAACACTGAGGAGTGGAATGAACTTGAGAAAGCTGCCTCTCTGAGCTTCAGTATGACAGGAATAAACTCACCTAACATCTCACAGGCTGAAAAGAGTGGGTGTTCAGTGTAAAGAGGGCACATGCCTGGACCAGGTTTTTCAATCTTACCTGAACAGCAGACGGCAGTAAATGGTCGATGTTAAAAGTCACGGGGTTAATGAGGATTAAATATTTGCCTCTCCAACCCAGCTTGCAGTGCCTCTATTCACAGTGAGATTGTCAAAGACTTCAAAGACACCAGGGCTCACATCTCTCTAATCCAAAGCCTTAGGTGCGAGAGAGAACTTGCCTGTGCTATTATTTTAGAGGGTAAACGAGGGAGAAATGAGAGTAATTCAGACTCAGGGTCTTGAAGTCTCTTCTCAGATGGTGAAAATGTCATTAAGGAAAAAGTAAAAATACTACAAAATGCTGAACATGTGCCAAGTGAGTTGTTATGTTTGTATCTACAATCTCGTTTAATACAATAAACCTGCAAAAATCATAATCGAGATGCTCATTTTGTAACCGAAGAGGCTGGCATGGAGGGTTGGGCAACTGGATCAGGGTGACACAGCTAGAGGGTGTTCAAGTTCTTTGATTAATGTGTGGTCCTGCAGAAAGAGGGAGCTACTTTCACTGTCCACGCTCCCTACCCTTAGCACTAGCAATTCAAGTGCCCTGGGAGAGCAAAGTTAATGGGCTGACAGTGGAAGAAGACAATGGAAATCACCTAAAGTAGTCAGCAGGGAGAAACTATTTAATACTAGTTTCTACTTCCTTCTAAGGACTCCCCAAAAGGGGTAAATATCAACTCAATACTTGATCATCTTGGAAAAGGTGCAGTAGACAGAAAAACCAGCCCTGGGAATCCAAAATTTTAAATTATACATCCAGTAAATCTGCTGCATTTCCTACTTATTGTAACTTCAGGGAACCAGTGGAATTGTTACCGGAACCAAGCTGCCTTAGCAGCTTGGGTGCCTGCAGGAGCGGTGGGGCCTCTTATCCTGCTGTTCCAGAGTCAGTTATGGCAGTTGCTCTTGCCCAGTAACTGCCATTTTTGAACAGACCAATCAGGTGCTAGGAGCTGATGGGTAGGTCCAGTCAGCTCCAGGATTGAAAATGGTCCAATCAGACTCGTGGATGGTACTCTGGGAGAGGATATAAGCCAGGATTGGAGGGACCTAAAGTGGGGGAAAAGATTAAACCAAAAAGGGGGAAAAGAGAAGAGAAGAAAAAGAGAGGACGCCAGCCCCAGAGAGAAGAGGAGGCCCCTGAAGAGAAGAACAGGAGAAGACATGACAACACCAGCCGCCAGAAGAAGAAAGACTACGGTTCCAGACTCTGAAGAGCGAAGAAAGAAGTCCGTTCCTGGCGTCTGAGGAAGAAAGAAGAAAAGAAGCATCCAGCAGCCGCCCTCCGAGCAGGAAGAGAAGCCGAAGGACTCTGAAGAGACTGGGCCTCTGGTCCTGTCTCTGACATAGCCTGAAAGGAGCCCCAGAGACCCTGGGCCTGGTGTCTCAGAGAACTGTTTGTTGGTCTAACCCAGCACCTCCCAAGGAGCTGCCGTCCCCGATGCGTTCTGGGCAAGGTGGCCGCCACCTGAGGGTGCAGTAAGCTCTCTGTTTCCCCCATTTGTACAATAAACCCCATGTTTGCTGTTGTTGTTCCTGTAGCCTGAAGTCTCCTGCAATTGTGCGCGCAGGTGAGAACCCACAGGCAGTGACCTGTCCTCTCATCAGGCGCTGTCCTTTGTTGTATTTGGCCTTTTGGCATTTTGGGGCTTTTTGGTGGCTCTTGCTTCAGAGCCTGGGCATTTGTGGCCAGTCTGCCCCGATTTCAGTGTGGCTGTCCCCCTATTGTCTAAAGATAATGCCCTTAATGATGTTTAAAATGCATTTCCATTTCTATTCTTGCCTACCTTTGTGTTTCTGCTGAGGAGGGTTTTACTTAATTGTCTCACCTACAACTAATGCTTGATTGCCCTCCTCTTATTGTTTTCACTGGTAACCATTAAATAAGTAATGAAACAATCCCAGTGCTTCAGGACCTTACGCTCCTTGCTCTTAGCTCCAGCTGTACTATTCTTTCAGTCCCTAATGCCAAGCTGATTTGGACTTAAGGAACTGTCTGTTCCCACCATACCCTCCTCATTCCTCAAGAAAGCCTTTTCTGTCTGGCATCTGGTACAACTTCCCATAGCTGCAATTCTTTCACCTGATTATCTTTTAAGCACTGCCCGCTGCCCCTCCCTTCCCCCCCAGTTGCTGAGAACTCCAAAAGAACAGATGACATTCTGAGGGAAGGAGCATTCTAGCAGCACTGTGTCTAACCAATTGTCTAACAATTTGTACTATTATTTTTAAAGTATTTTTCAGTGGCTATGGTGTAGAAAGTGAAACAGGAAACAAGAGCCACAGTCCACTTTGTAGCTTTAGTTCTAGTCTTAGTGCCAGGTAAATGCAATCACCAATTATTTGTTGAAGTGGCACTAATGATAACAGCCACAGACCTTTGAAAACTGGGCCCGGGAAAGGGAAAGACCTCATGTTTGAAAATTCCACAATCATGGTTCCTGAGTGATCAGCAAATTAAGGATTTTGAACCCATATAACCACAGCAACACCTTTAAAAAAGAAAGGCCTAATTTTAACATCCCACCTCAAACATACTGAAGATAACGTAAGTTTCAAGCATACCCGAAAAACAAGAAAAGAATGGTAACAGACTGACCTGTTAGAAATATATTAAAACTGTCAGTTATTACTGCAGCAGAAAATCAGGAAGGGAGCATCTGGAGGATTACTAAGGTCATCACTTCCGTCCCTGCCCTGCCTCCAAAGACACAGGTTTCAGTGCCCTCCCAGTGGCTTTGATTTGTGAGAACTGCAAAGAATACAAGTAAAAATAAAAACAACAAATAGAGAAGTAAAATCAAAAGGAAATGTTAGCAATCACGAAACAGCCGTCTACCAGATGCGCCAGGTCTAAGCTGGGTGCTGCCTGCTGCGACTGAGCAGACAGCCCAAGCAGGGGAAGAGACAAAAAGGATATGAGAGAACAGCAGAAAGGAGGTCTTGGAACACAAACTGTTAAAATAACAATATGACTAAGGAGGAAAGGGGAGAGATTTCACTTTCACCTAGTAATAAATGAACTTTTTCCTAAAGTACTAACTGTTGTAAACAACTGAAAAACATACATAATAATCACAAGTTATAAATGTACTTGGAAACTCCCTGGTCTCAACTAGTCTATGACAAATATCTGCAGAGGGACCGCAGCATCTGCTATGAAGTTCAGAAAAAGTAATTCTAACCAATGGAATTGTGCCAAAATATCACCCTTGGGGTCTGACCAATTAAAATGGCTGCTTCTGAGTGTGGTGGTTAAGAGAGATGACAGATTGAACACTGCAGCAGAGAAACCTACACATTTAATTTCAACCCAGGCATTTTGCCCCAAAGGGTGAGTCAATCAGGAAGGCAAGCAGTGCGGAGTAAAGTCATCTAACAATGCTGAAAACAGAATAAAGAGACCTGCAGTTTAATTACCACACAGTCCTCCTTCCATCAAATCTGATGACAAAGCTCATCAAGAATAAAGAGACTGATTTCCCTGTATTCTTGTGCAAGAAACAGGATTTACCAGATAAGCTTTTCTGGGACCTTCTGACTGAAGCAGCTTTCAGGAGATATTACCACAGCAACCGACTAATGGGTAACCAGGATAAAACACATTCCGGAAGCCAGGGAGTTTCCTAGAGTACTATGCTCTGGAAAAAGATAGTTAGCCCCTCAGGGCAGGAATTCTATCTAGAATCAAAATTATGCATTTACCTTAGCTCAAGTGGGCTGCACAAAAATTACTGCAGTGGAAATTACTGTGGTGTGGGATGACAAGGACTCCAGATTCTGGTGTTATTTAATCCCCGTTTTCCATAAAAACAATGGAATCGGTTCAAAGGCTAACTGAATGGATTAAATTGATGCACGCCAAGCACTTACTCCAAAGCCTACCACAGAAAATGTGCTCAATAAATACAGGCTAGAAATAAACATTTTTTAAGTTTCCTTTAAGAGACACTTATCTGCTCTATTCCTGTAGGGTAAATGAAAGATTGGTCAAGTTTTTTTGCCCTCCCATCAATGATCGACCCCTGCAGGCCTACACGCATGCCCAATGGCGGGCACCTAGAGTAGGGTGTGGGCATGCGTGAGTGGGTGCAACTGAGTCAGAGACTGGGCTTATAAGCAGCAGCAGCAGCAGCAGCAGCAGCAGCAGCAAACAGAGCGTGGCGGCAGAGGACCACGCAGTGGAGAGTGGTGGATTACAGGGATTATGGCAGAATACGACAGGGTGTGGTGGAGTACAGTGAAGAACATCATGAGAACAGCTAATAAAAGAATGAGTCTGCTTGAACCGATGATGAACCTACCCAGTCTGGGATGGTTGCTGAACAATCACCTATCTACTTTTCCTTAAAAAAATTTTTTTGATAGCTTTAATCAGACCCAAACTAGTTTTCCAATAATCCTCCAAAAATTAAATGATCTCAGGCTCCTCCCACCAGCTTTTAATTTAACAATCCCCAAATAATTTCTCTCAGAGATGTTCAGAATGGTTTATCATCTGTGCAGCCCTAGGCTGTTACACTTCTTCCCAATTCTACCCCATTGCCAAAGAGTCTGTCACTTTTCCCACACTCCAGCCAGTTTAGATTTCTTCCTTAGAGAATACATCAAGAAGCAGAAACGGATTTATAGTTCACTGGTGTCACAAAGAAACCTTTGTATTCTTGCCATCCTTTCTCCCTGTGAAGAACACCTGTCCTTAACCCGGTTTCAGGATTTACACTTTGTCCACATATTCCACAACAAAGTGCAAACTGGCTCATATTCACCATTTGCTTTAGATTTAAGCAAAGATACCTGTTCTGGTATCAGGAAGTAGTACTGTTCTTGCCAGTGTTGAGATGTTCTGCTACTTTACCCATTTGTCCCTAGAATTTCAAAATGGAAGGACAGTCTTCTTTGTAATGGGACAGGGATATAGAATGGAATGCACAAAAAACAGACCTTTACCTGCTCACATTCATTTCCAGTTTAGAGACCTTCAGAATGGATCTGTTCTGAAATAACTCGAGTGATTATGACAATCCACTAAGATCCCAAGATTATTCCCCATAGTTGTTATTCTATACCCAAACTTGCTCCTATGAACATAATTCACAGTGGGAAGTAATAAGGAATAGAAGAGGGTTCAGAAAACAGAAGTCACTAAGAGTGCTTACTGAGTGACTGAGTGACTTTCAAGCAAATTATCTAATCTCTTCTTCAGAAATTCACCTAGGGGTAAAAAAACAGTTGAGCAGTGAGCATTAGATCCCCACCTCTAACACTCAAGGGAATTTTCAATGCATAGACTAAAAAGGTCCAGGGGTAATTTGCAAACTGCCACCTCCAGGAAATACTCAAAAGGTATGCTAGAAATCCTGGAGCCCAACTTGATTTAATTTAAAAGGGTAGTGAGTGAGAACTAAGATTTCCTATTGCTATGAAAAAATTAACAGCCAAACACAGTTTGAATCCCACAGCTACCAAGAGAAACAGATCATTCAATGGTTTCATTTTATAAAACATGTGGATGCAATATAGTATAAGGTAGGAAAAATCACCAGGCACTGAAGAAGGGCTGATTCCTAAAAGATGTACTCCTGTAAGAAGGCAAAGGTGATGAAGGAACCACTGCCTTAGCTCCTTTTTATTCAGAAAAAGACTTTTTCCACCAAGCTCAAATGCTACAAAAGTATAACTCTATAACCACACCACGTTTCAAAACACAAACACAAAAGTCACAGAAAAGACAAGCACATCCTGTTTGCACTCAACTTCCTGTTCTAGGCTGTCTGATCTCTGTACTGTTGCTCCCTCACGAATAGATAACCTTTCATATCTATTGATAACTGGTTGACTGTACCATGTTTCAGTGATAATAAAATATATGATTCTATGAGATAGGTAAAAGATTCACCTAACAAACATCAAAAACTAATCCTGAACCTCTAAGATACTTTCTGGATTTCCCAGGTTCATACTGACATTGAACCTAAGAATAAATAATAACAAAAAGAACAAGTAGTGCTGAGATTTAAAAAAAAAAAAAAAAAATTGGGCCTCCCTGGTGGTGCAGTGGTTAAGCACCGCACTGTGGAGCTGTCGACAGAGGCGACACAAGTTCAATGCCCGGCCAGGAAGATGACCACATGGCGTGGCAGACTTCTCCTGCCTCGCTCGCTGCTCCCCTCAGCAGTGTGTTTCCATCGATCTGCCTCTTCTGCTCCCCACTGTCTCTGGTGAACCCTGTCTCCGTCCCACGCCTCTGGCCTGTACCCCAGCCTGTATGCAAAAATAAATAAATCTTAAAAAAAAAAAATTAAGCCTGAAACAAAATTTGGAATACATCGGCTGGGAAAAAGAACACAAAACCTGCATATGGTTTTATTATTAAACACTGGCCCTTTTTCAGCCGATCCTTATTGAGCAGATTCCCAGAAGGGAAACACCCCAAGTGACCAACAGTTAAAAGGGCCCTTCAGGTGAACAGTGTCCTCAAATCCAGTCTGTTACCAACGAAAGGCTACTTTTCAGCACTGCAAGAGTCTTCTTTCAGTTTCAGAGGTCCAAAGTTTCCATTTCAAGTGAAATTTCCATTGTTTTCAAAGAGCCAGTGATTTGCCCCACACCACATTCAGTATTAGAGAAGTAAATGCTGGGCAATGACTATTCCAGTTTTTATAGACATATCACTTAGCCTTTTGGGGGGTCTGTTTTCTGATCTGGAAAAAAGGAGGGCTAACTACACTAATCTATAATGTTTCTTTGGGCTGTTTAAAAAAAACCTGAAATTCAACACTAACAGTGGCAGCTTCTGTAGCTTCCCCCATTATTCTTCGGTCAAATAAGATGCTCTAACATCTCATATCCCATTGTGTAAACATATGCCTTGATATATCTCCCAAGCACCCGAGGACTTTTCCCCCCTTTCCCTTAAAAGGTGGATCAATAAGTCTCCCACTTGAAAGCAATATACTAATAAATCTTCTAATAAATCCTCAGAACTATTTTTCACACATGTTCTTTTTGTTAAGATCTTAATGTAATCACCACCAGATTCCCAAGCTGATCGTATGATTCCCAGAGAAAACAATCATAAAAGGATGGAGAAAATCTGACCAGAGGCATGTGGCACTCCCACACTTATGACTACTAATGGGAAAGAATGAGGCAAAGCTGGGTAAGAGAAGAGAGTGATGAAGACGGGTGAGTCAGTGCAAAGGTAAACACAGCAAAGTTAATAGACAAGGAATTGGGAAAGAAGAAAAGCAAAGGGGGCGGGGGACCTAAACCAATATGCAGAAACTTAAAATAGAAATTCTGCTTATTCATTCATTCATTCACCCAAGAGATAGCGTATGCCTGCTACAAAGGTCAGCCAGATAGATTTGCTCAGTGAGCTTATGGTCTAATAGGAGAGATAAAGACATGTACACAAACTATTGAAATATACAGCAGAAGGCATATTGAGCCATAAAGGAGACATAAAAGGAAATATTATCTGAGAGACCCAGAAGAGGTGGTGATTACTCCCGTGAAGGATCAGACAAGGAGACGTCACAGGAAGAAGGACAGTTTTAAACACAATAGAAACAAGGACACCCAAGTAGGAAATCAAGGACATAACTGGTACGGTGGATAAATGCATTTGAGTGGGCATGAGGGAAAGGACAGCCAGTGATCCAGAAAGCCAAAGAGCCATGGCCAAATTGGACAGCTGGACTGGTGCTAGACTAAGTTTTCCAAAGTCAGTCTCAGATTTTTGAATCCAAACCCAGTGGAGGAGGAAGGGATGAGAAAGGGGGTGGGGGTTGGGAAGGTTGACAAACAGGTCCTGGTGGAATTTCATAAATTAACCCATAAAATAAACATACTAAAATCAACACAAAGTCAGGGTGCACAGATAGGTAAAGCCCCTCCAAAGGGACACAAGGTCTTCCAAATCAAAGGCAAGACAACAGGAGGGCAAAAAGGTTTGGGTGATGTTATTAATATACTTAAAGAAAATGACCACATTAAAATGCAGTCAACAAAGAAACTTAAGAAAATCTAGATAGAACAGAGAGGACCACACTGGAGCTAGGCAACACACCAGCTTCTCTTCAGTGGGACACATTTCTTTCCTGAAGCTTAAATGGGAAAAGCATAAAGTAGCAGTTAGGATGGTATGGGGCCTTAGTCATAGGGACTTGGTTCCAATCTCTCCAGATTTATACCAGCTTAGAAAGAGCTTTTGGTTTCCTCATTTGCAAACTGAAGAAAATTGTGCCTGTTTTGCAGGAGAACCACTGAAGAATTAAGTAAGTGTCCTATCATACACAAGGGACTTAGCACAACACCTGTCATAGAGTAAGCAATCAATAATCTTCGCTTTTTTGTAAAAAGAACATTTGTAATAATCCTTTTTGTAATCCTAAACCTTTTAGGCCTTTGTATCCTCCCCACAATCTATTATATTATTCCATGCTCACCAAGAAAGCGTGACTTTACTAAATTTCATTGTTTAGATCTCTTGATAATAAAAAAGAAATAATCCAGCAAAATCCAGAATCCTGTTAACAGGAAAGAAATCCTTCGCTCTAAAATAATAAACTGGCATTCCATTCTTAACAGAATAATTTGAGTCTGAATACAATCCTGTCTACAAAAAAATAAATCATTTCCAGGTACTCATCAAAATGAGTTTTGTTTTTTTTTTTAAAGATTTATTTATACATACAAGCTGGGGTACAGGCCAGAGGCGTGGGGCGGTGAGAAGGTTCACCAGAGACAGAATGGGGAGCAGAACAGGCAGATCAGAAATACACTGCTGAGGGGAACAGTGGGCGAGGCAGGAGAGGTCTGCCGCACCATGTGGGATTCTCCCCCGCTGGGCGTCGAACTTGCTTCGCCGCTGCTGACAGCTCCACAGCGCAGCACTCAACTGCTGCGCCACCAGGGAGGCCCCCAAATGAGTTTTTGAGTGGCCTGAGAACCAGACCTATAAAAACAGAGTGACCAAAACATTCCCAGAGGTTTTCCTAAGAAGCTAGTTGGCACCTAACACCACTGCGCATCTACAACAAATCATTTGGTACAGGGCCTCCCCGTGGCGCAGCAGTTAAGCAGCCCGGCCAGGGAGATTCTCACATGACTAGGCAGACCTCTCCTGCCTCGCCCGCTGCTCCCCTCAGCAGTGTATTTCTGTCGATCTGTCTGTTCTGCTCCCCACTCTGTCTCTGGTGAACCCTCTCGCCGCCCTACACCTCTGACCTGTACCCCAGCCTGAATTCATAAATAAATAAATCTTTAAAAAAAATCATAAAAAAAAATCATCTGGTACAACCCTTTCCCATATTTCACCTTCCCACCTTGCACACCCTTCAATCATGTGCTACTGAGAAGTACTTATCTTCCCTCTCTGACCTTCTGGAAGCCAAAGATCCCACTGTATCCACCTTTATATTCTTTCCTCTACCTCCCACTGGGGCACAAACTTGGTATGAACCAGGCTCTGACCCATTCATCTGTGCCTCAGCCTCTTCCACTGCAAAGCAAGTAGAATTAGGAATTGCTGTGATAATCAGGAAAATATGAGAAAGCATTAAGCAGAAGAGAAAAGAGTGAGGCGATAAGGCTTTTGAGTAAAACAGACCAAGTTTCAAATTCCAGTTCTACTACCTAACCATCTGTGTGCCCCAGGCAAGTTAAAATATCTAGTCCTCAGTTTTTTTTTTTTTTTAGATTTATTTATTTATGCATACAAGCTGGGGTATAGGCAAGAGGCATGGGGTGGCGAGAGGATTCACCAGAGACAGAGTGGGGAGCAGCACAGGCAGATCAACGGAAAGACACTGCTGAGGGGAGCAGTGGGAAAGGCAGGAGAGGTCTGCTGCGCCATGTGGGAATCTCCCCAGCAGGAGACGAACTTGAGTGGCCACTGCCCACAGCTCCAGCAGTGCTTAACTGCTGTGCCACCAGGGAGGCCCTAGTCCTCAGTTTCTTATCTGTAAAACAGGGAAAATAACTTCACAAGGTTCTCAAGGGGGGTGGGGGGGTGGTATTAAAACAGTGTGCTGCCCACATGGCAAGCTAATTTCCTTTCCTCTCTGCCTCTTCTTTTCTCTCCATCTCAAAAGTGCTCCCTCATTCACTAGACTAGTAGAGTCCGCCATTTCTGACTATCCGTCTAAAAAAAAAGGAAAACTATAGCACATTTCCAATATATCTATATTTAACAGCAAATCAGACAAGTAATATCATACAAGAATACTGAGTTCTAAAACATAACAGAGTAAAAAGGTAAGATAAAAATATATATAAACTTAGTTCTAATATTTCCTTCCCATACTCCAAAGGGTGGTCTTACATGGCCCGAGAACTTGGACATTCATTTGGGAGGTCACTATACTATGGCAAACTGTTGATAAACAAAGATAAACAGACATGGTACAACTCCTAGCATAGTGACTGACACAGATACTCAGTAAATATTAATCCATCACAGCTTCCGTTCTGTTTTAAATCTGAACAAACATGTTTCTCTATGTACGCGTGTGCAAAGTGAACTCTGCTCAGTCTCTCTTTCTTTTGAATTACCAATTTTCCCAACCAAGTAGTTGGTACTCTGATTCCTTCACACATCACACACTTGTTCGTTCACTTCACTTCACTCTACTAAAAACCCTTTCTCCAGGACCAATGATCTCCTAATGGTTAAATGCTTTTTCCTAAATCCTCAACCTTCAAGACCTCCCCTCAGGCTCATCTAAGATGACCTACGGGTCTTTCAGTCTTTTCCAGGCTCCCTCTTCTTTAGCTCCCAATACAAATGTAGTGGCTTAACTCTCCTTTGACTTCAAGGACTTGTCTTTCTCCCAGTTCTTTCCTGGCTTCTCCTTTTGTCCCTTACACATTCCCTTGGGTTCTGCACTAAGCAGCATTCTGCCATTCCTTCTCTACTGAGTTCTGTTGGTTTTAAAATACAGCCTGCAAGTACCCCATTCTCACTATGCTCACTGCCATTTCCCACCCTATATGCCATTATCTTCTCAAAAACTAGAGCAAACACCTCCTAATTTATTGGTCCTCTTTGCAACCTCCATTCCCCATGAAGTCATCAAGGTAAACTGCTTGTTAGTTTTAAAGGCTTTGATGATTTTCCACCATCCTTTTTTGTACAGACCAAGGCTTTACCCCCACAAAGGCCCCACATTACCTATATCACTCACTCCCTCTAGCCTCACTCTGACCCGTTGGTGGTCTCCTTTCAGTTCTTCAAAAATAAATTATTTATTGCCTCAAATCCAGCAGACTTGTGGCTCCTGGGTCATTCTCCATAGTCGTAGTCATTTCCCCTCCCCTGCAAGTTGGCTTTTTACCAGTCAAACCTCAGCTCACTTTCCTTGTAACTCCATTGTCTGGCACAGTGGAGACTCAGTAAATATTTGCTGAGTGAATAACTGGGTTAACTCCCAAATCTAAATATCTGGATGAGATCTCACCCTTCAGTTTCCGTATCTCATTTCTAGCTGCCTGCTTGATGGCCACAGCTAAAATTTAGTACACCAAGCACACTCAAAACCAAATCTCTCACTGTCTCCCAAAAAAGGTTTTCTTTTTTTTCAATTTTCTGAAATCACATGGGTGAAACAATCCACTTTCCACTTCAGAACTATGAATTTCCCATCATTTGTTCCAAAATTATAATCACCCTTTAAAATTGAATTCAAATATCACTTCATTCATGCATTCAATCAACCACTTATTCATTCAACAAATACCTACTGAGTGTCTTTTGAGGCACTGTTAGATACTTGAAAGCAAAGCAGATACATTTCTCTATTATACATCAAATAATCATACAAATGTTTAATTATAAACCAAAAAATGCTAAGGTGGAAAAAGTGCTAGAAACTATGAGGAAAAACAGGTGAGGCATTAAGAAATACTCTTTTGACTATGTGCTGATTGAATGAGACTTCTAAGTAATGGGAGGGTAGAACATGCCAGGCAAAGGGTTCAGCTATGTCCTAGAAGTAGGAGGAGACCAGCAGGCCCTTCTTAAATATTCTGCCTTCAAGTATTATACCTGTCTGGGTTTGTCTTGTCCCCTCCCCTAGCCCCATCCTCCTTTTACTGAGAGTTACCTACAAGGACATAGAGTGTCTCTTACATGCCAGTACCCTTAGGCCATGCTGAGTCACATGTCTGGTACTTAAGGAGTTTATATTTACAAAAAGCTAACAGATGATGCTGACAGAGTTAATTTTGTGACTCATATGCTCAAACTGATACAGGGTAAAAGGGGTTTCAAAATTGCCAAAGGCAGTGTCCCAACTGATTTCCAAACTCTCAATCTTGGCAGCTACATTTTCTGCAGCTGATTCCTCTATTCCTACATCATGACAACTGCCTTCCCCTTCTCCTTTAGTCCCTTTTATTTCTCATCAGGCTCTCCACCCCCAACTACAAACTTAGCATTTTCCCTGGGGCTATTCATTCTCATCAGCAAACCCCCTCCAGGGGGCACCACCTTTACTGGACTTTGGACTCGCCCGGTTGCAAAACTACCCTTCAATAAACTTGTACTGATTATTCTCTCATTAAAATCTCTAAGGTTAGTGTGGTAAATTGTTTCCCAAATTGCCTATACTAATGTCTACCACACTGCATGCTCCTTTGCAATGTGACTCTGACACTCTACCCTCCCAGAGGCGGAGAGGTCCACATCCCTTCCCCTTGAATGTGGGCTACATACTTGTGACTTATTTTAACGAAAGAATGGTGCTAAAGTGATGTCTGTCTCCCAGACCTAGCCTTAACAGGCCCTGCAGCTTTCATTAAGGCCCCCTTAGGAGCCAAACACCATGTAAAAGAAAATCCTATCTACAGAGACAAACCTCATAGAGCGAACCAAGATGTCCCAAACAATCGCCAGCACCCAGATATGCAAGTGTAGCTATGCTGGACCCTCCAGTACAATCAACATGACATGGAGCACAGTAATATGACCTACTTCCCTGAATTACTAACCCACAGACACATGAGCAATAAAATGTTTATTTGAAGCCACTAGAAGTTCTAGAGTGACTTGTTACATAGTAATAAATAACTGAAAGTCAGAAATTCAACACTTTCAGCAGTCATTCAAATGTTTCCCAACTTTGATAATCAAGAAACTTTTCCTCATATTCATCAAAGTTATTCCTTCAGTTTAAGCCCGTTTGCACTTAAATCTTTGAAATACATAAAAAATAGTAAAAATCCCCCAGGCAAAAACTATTCTCGTGCTTGAAAACAGCAATCAAGTCGTCCTATAGCTTTTTCTTTTCTAGGCTAAAATCTTTCTCTTTTTGAACTTAAAATAACAGGATTTATTTTAAAAATTTTTAATCATCTTTGATTGTTCTCTCTTAAGTATGGGGGGACCAAAATTGGATGTCACATGTCATTATCTAACAGATTATTTCCTATCCCTTATGGTTCATCTTTCTACAATCAAAATCTACATAATTCAAAATATGGCATGTTGGTACCACAAAAATTGTGACACACTCTACAATTTAATCACTAGAATTACTGTGAAAACTTTTGCTTTTAGCACTCAGCTTACTGTTTTGTGCTGGCTCCCTTCATTCCTCATCAACTGGTCTGATACTCAACTACTAGAATAGGGCTTAATGAGTTCTAGATATTTTGAAGCAAAATAGAAAAAACAGGCTGCAGTGAATGCACTGTGAATGTCAATGAAGGTCTCTAATCATGGTCAAAGTCTTACTGTAAGTCAGCAAATTCCTCTCCTTTACTTTGATGATACAGTAGCCTTGTAAAAGGCAAGATCTTTAGCACTTGACTAGTGAGCAAAGGCACCTTTTTGTAGAACCCAACAGGGTGTACTTAACTACAAAGAGACAAGCCAGTTCTCATTGCAGTATAGAACATGTTTCCTCTCTGTGTCTTACCTGAATGTATACTTCAATGTCAGAGGTAGCTTTATAATCTCCAGCAAAGTAGGGATAATAAAGACTACCCCCAACACCAGGTTACTAGTAGTATCATATAAAATGATACAAGCGAAATAATTTTGTAAAGTACTATAAAAATGTTACATATTTTGGAACTAGGTTTCAGCAAGGCCTATAAATCTTCAAATTAACTTTGAATGGTTACCTTCTATTTTCAGGTGACATGTACAACAGAACAGGCAGGCTTGGGTTCAAGTTCATCAAATAAAGTAAAAAACATGTCATCTTGCAATGGAGCTTATGAGTCTTCTAATACTGACAAGATGTTTGGACTAGTAGTTTGACCCTAAGACCTATTTCAACAACTGTCTGATGGTGCTAAATTATAGGACTAGGTCCAGGGAAGAAACTCAACAGTCAAGTGGAAGGGACAGAGTCTCAGACAAGGAAATAATGTTTGTAAGAAAAAATAATGCTACCCAAGGAAGTCAGGGGAGGTTTAACACAAGAACTAAGTCTCTTGGGAGATGAGGCCTGTGCTGGTCAGAGACAGGAGGGCAACTAGGAAAAGGCATATAGTCTTAAAAAGGCATAACAAGGGAAAGTCTGAAGAAAGGAGAGGGCGAAAAAGGTGGGTAACAATAGGCAGGATAGGGTCAAATTATGAAGGACTTTATCAGCTAAGTAGGAAACAGGGACCCAAAGGCACTCTGAAAATCTAAAAATGAAAAGAGTAGATGTGGACTTTAGTTAGGTAACTTTGGCAACAATATGGAGAAGGCTGAAGCATAGACAGATGTGTGGAGGAGCCCAGTCAAGTTTTGATTAAGGCTTTGAATCAGAAGTTACAAATCAAATTCCTGTAGGCAAAGCAGGTAAAATGTGATATTTTGGTGAGTAACATTTGGAAGAATGGTAGTAATTGTAATCTTTGAAGAACGCTGGCCCTGCCTAAAAGTAATACAAAATTTTGAGCTACAGACTGATTTAATATCTTGTTTTATACATCTGGTAAATTAAGGCAATACAGCGGGAATGAAGAAAAACCACATCAAATAGTACTCCCATACATCAGAAGAGTCTGGCAACCATAAATAAATCACATTGAGAGATGCGGGGCATAAAAAGAATGACTAGGAAGATTTGGTGGCTATAATTAACAGAGTTCAAACGTACGGCAATATAAGTGATAACAGATACTGAGTAGGGGAGATGATGCGTTGTGTACACGGGCACATGTTGAACTTTAGATGTCTTTTGAAACACCCTGGTAGGCTTGTCAATTTGGACAAAGCTTATTGATATTTGTCAAGTTGGAAATAAGAACCTGAAGTTTGGGGAATACAGTAGGCTGGTAATACACACTGAGGACTGCTGAATTAATGGGCATATTTGAGATCCTTGGGGGAAGAGGGAAGGGTGAGAGTAAAAAGATACCTAAGACAAAGTCTTGGAGCATCTTAACACTTATGACATAAAAATATGAGAAGAAATAACACTGAAGAAGAAGGGCACTCTGGAAATTCACAAGAGACAAGGTCACCACAATAGCTAAATAATGAGGTTGCTTGAGGGGAGTGGAGAGGTGGACAAGTAGGGGATGGTTCACCAGTGCCAGATACTAGGCAGAGGTTAAGTAAGATGGAGGCTGAAACCAGGACATTGGGTTAGGTAATTAGGAGCCTACTTTAGGCAAACCTTAGAAAGGTAATTGACGGTAGAAGTCAAAATAACAAAGGGGTGATAAGAGAATCAGGGTTGAGAAAATACTGTGCCTGATTCTACCAGTTTTGAGATGATGCAATGTGCCAGGTATAATGGATACAATTAAAACATAACAGATGCTGACTCCCAGTATAGCCTATGATTAGAATAAATACAGGGCTCTCCTGAGTACTCCTCCAGTCTTGGTTGAGTAAGAAGTGACTTCATGGAGTAAGTGAAGCCAGTTGGCCAAGTTAAGCCAGGGCAGGGTATTTCAGAGAGGGCTCTTTTGTGCAATGTCCTGAGGTGAAAGAGACCATGGACCACTTGGGGATAAGTGAAAGCAGCAGAAGCAAACTTTGAGGGGGGCAACTTCCTAGCAACTGAGACTGAAGAGTTAAGAAGTTTGAGAGAAGGTAGTAACCTGAACAGAATTAGGGATGAGGGGAGGTACTTCATAAAACATATTACGAGAATATGGAAACTCACTGGTGAGACAATGCTGTCTACAATTCAATGTTCACAATTATTTGGTAGATAAGCAAAAATGCTTGCCTCTTTCTCTTCCCTCGTCTGCTCTAATCTATTTCTCACAAGACACAGAAAGAACCCAAAATAGACAAAAGCAAAAAATGAGCAAAGCTCTAAACGTTTCACTAAACAGTCTAATCAGGTGTAAAGAGCCACATTCAGATCCCAAAAGAAATGAAACCTTTGCCCTTAAAACCCCCTCCAAAGAGCGGAGGACTCACTTTAAGATAGCTAATTGATAAGTTACTGACTCACTTCTGAAAACTAAGGATCTTCCCAGTCTCTACTGCAGCTCAGTCTAGCTAACGAAGCTGAGAGATAATAGTCTGGGATTACCTGATTTTGCCTGTTTCAAAACATGGCCATGGCAGAAAGCAAGCTGCCTCCAGTTCCTGCCGCTGAGGTCCTTGGAACCACGTTCGGATGAGATCATCTCAGTAACCAACAGCAGCGGCTTTCAGGCAGAGTGAATGGTGCCGCCTGGGGACGTATCTTTGGTAAGCAAGATTGCAACAGAGCAGGCAGTTTACCCAGGGCAGTGCTGACTCACGCTAGGCAAAACTCGTATTTCCCAAACAACTCAGCCAAAGCCAACTGCAGTCAACTGCGACCTAGAAGAGGAGCTCCACTGATTTTTTTTTTTTAAAGCGAGTGCTGACTACTGGGGCAGGTAAACCTCATTCCCTTACTGTTGGTTACCCAGTGGTCAACAATGCAGCCCCTACCTGGAAAGCTCCAGGGGTCACTTTCTAAAATTTTATCTGAGAACAGCCTGGGTCTCAGGGCACCAAGATTTCTGAAGGCAGGGGGTTCAGAGCCAGATTTTCTCAAGAGGGTGCTAAAGAAATCACTTTGCATTTACAAATTAGAATACTGGGGTCAGAGGGCTCAGGGACTTTGCCTAGTTGTTGCTAGCTCGCTGGCTTAAACATTAGGGGGAGCAAGCTCACTGATCTTTTTTTCCAAGGAGGCCTTCTCCCGATCTCTGTATGTTCTGTAGCTCTGGTTCACTAGTTAACATAGAAATGCTGAAAGTATTTTTGTTTAATCAGCTGCTACATTCTCCATGCTAAAGCTAAAATTATCCATCACAGGGCCTCCCCTGGTGGCGCAGCGGTGGAGCGCTGCGCTGTGGAGCTGTCGGCAGCGGCGACGCGCGAGTTCGATGCCCGGCTGGGGAGATTCCCACATGGCGTGGCGGACCTCTCCTGCCTCGCCCGCTGCTCCCCTCAGCAGTGTATTTCTGATCTGCCTGTTCTGTTCCCCATTCTGTCTCCGGTGAACCTTCTCGCCGCCCCATGCCTCTGGCCTGTACCCCAGCTTAAACCTTTAAAAAAAAATTATCCATCACCACACCTTCTAGATGCTTAAGAAATAAAGGAGTCTGTTAAAAATCACAGTAACACTTGCTTTTAAAAGAAAAAGCCCTAAAGTTATATTCTTATTTGTTGGACAGCTTATTAAAAAGTCAATTCTAGAATGACTGGCTCATCAACAGCTATGAATTATTATTGAATTTATCCTGACATACTAGAGCTCTGGTCCTATACAAAAAAAAAAAAAAAAAAAAAACCAGCAAAAAGATTAAGTCCTTGCTGTCTATGTGCATTCATTTGACAAGAAAGAAACTGAGCTTCACAGCAGAGCTTTCTGATCCCAACTCAAAACTTTCCCACAGCCAGCAGCTTCCTCTCAGCAAGAGCATTTGAGGCTATCACCCTATTCTTGTCCATCCTTCAAGGTAGGCCTCACATAGCATGAGCTCTAGATGTTGCTGCCAACCTAGCTTATCATTCAATGTTAGGTTAATTAAAATACATGAGCAGACCATCAGAACTTGCCTCTAAAAAATTCTATTTCTTTTCTGGGGACTAGCTTTTAAAGTTATTTATCCAACTCACTGAATCCTTCACAATTACATTAACCACACCGTGGATTATCACACTGAGCTTTATTTTAAAAAGCCTTTATAGAATGTTCCCTCTTTTATTCCCCCTTCAATATTTTCTTTTTGTAGAAAATAGCTGTGTGTTTAAAGACATAGTCAGACAGTATGTGTTAATTAGTCCTTTTCAAATGATGAAGGCATCGTTACAGCAGTTGACAACCATTATCTCATGGACCACACTTTAAAAAATATTCTGTAGTTTATGATAAGTCACAAGCATTCTAATATGGAGCAACTCTCCAGTTACAGAAGATATAGACAAGTATGGAGCTCTATCAGAAGCTTTTGGTTCACTCTGCATTACAGAACTTTAAGGAAGAGAAAATCCAGATGGTACTATGCACAAGATATAAATGTAAATTACAAAAGAGTAACGGGAGAGTCAGAAGCATCAGGACATCCTAATTCTGCTAAAATAAACACTATGTAGCAGGTGAGGCGAACTATCACAGGTTATCACTTCTCTATTGGGATTTTGTACAGTTCCCAAGACTTTACCCAAAATATGACCATACTCCACCCTAGTTCCTTTCTTTTAGACCAGAAAATCCAGTGATTTACACATTTAGAGCTTATAAAAGATGCTAAATTTGAACTAATGGCTTCAGGCACTTGAGGTTTTACAGGTTACATGAAAACTACGAGAATATGAGACTACGTGAGAATCGAGAAAGTAATTGCGGCTTTGGATGCAAGGTATTTCAATACATTATTTTAAAATTCAGACAAGTGGGTCTCCCTGGTGGTGCAAAGGGTTAAGCGCTGCACTGTGGAGCTTTTCGGCAGCGGCCATAAGAGTTCAATGCCAGCTCGGGGAGATTCCCACATGGCGTGGCAGACCTCTCCTGCCTCACCAGCTGCCCCCCTCAGCAGTGTATTTCCGTCTATCTGCCTGTTCTGCTCCCCACTCTGTCTCTGGTGAACCCTCTCGCTGCCCCATGCCTCTGGCCTGTACCCCAGCTTGTATGCATAAATAAATAAATCTTTAAAATAATAAAAGAAAATAAAATTCAGACAAGTAAGTCTGAGTTATTTATAGGTTTATTTATAGGTTATTTATAGGTTTTTATAGTTATTTATAGGTTATTTATAGGTTTATTTATAAACCTATAAGTTATTTTAATAACCAAAGTTATAGTATATATATATATTACATGTATTACATATATATAATTGATTTTATATATATATATATATATATATATATAAAACCAAAGTTATATTAATAACCAAAGTTATTTATAGGTTTATTTTTTATGGGTAGTCATGACACACATTTACTGTGTCTATGTATGCACGTATGCATGTACGTGATTTGCATACACCCACACCCACTGTTTTACTTAAACAGAAGTATGCCATGCCTTTTAGAGCCCACATTTGTTTTTCATTTTGTTTTCTGCAACAGATCTTAACATCACAAACAGTAAGCAGGTAGTAGGTGTCAAAGAGGAATACAAATATTCATTTCTCAGGATTCTGCAGTCTTCCAAATCCACAGAAAATTACCAAATACATACCAAAATATGGAGGGCTATACAGACTAGGGAGAGAACTGCAATAGCAGATTAAGGAGGTAATTGTGGCTTTATCAGTATTTGAATTTTTTTTAAAACAAATGTATGTTCAAATATTACTTGGTAATTTATAATTTGGTTCAAGTTTTAAATATTTTACTCTTTATAAGCTACTTTCATCTTTTCTCCTCACTGTTTCTTCTCAACACCTCTCTGTTACTTACTTTCCCATTCACAACACCCTAAATGATATCACACATTTCCTCTTTTTAACAAAATGAATCCACACACTTTTTCTGATTGAAAAGATTGTGAATTGATAAACCCATATTTCCAGGAACCATCTCACCTTGGTGGTAACTCAGGACATTGCCAAATTCTAATCTTAAGTGTTCAAAGGTCTTAAAACCTTTCTTTTTTAAACTTTTTAAAAGTATCTAGTCTTTCAAAGACAATGAGTGTCAACCAAACATCATCTAATAAATCACAGAAATTAAGCAAAAAACACCCCTCCCCAAAAGACCATGCAGTAAACTTTAGAATACTCAAGAATCAATAGCAACACTTACTGAATATGATCACTTCCCATCTACCCCAGTCCCTCAGAAACTCTTAATTAGCAGAAGTGGAGGTAAGCCCCAGCATCTGCATTTTTTTTTAAAGATTTATTTATGCATACAAGCTGGGGTACAGGCCAGAGGTGTGGGGCGGCGAGAGGGTTCACCGGAGACAGAGTGGGGAGCAGAACAGGCAGATCGACTGAAGTACACTGCTGAGGGGAGCAGGGGCGAGGAGGGAGAGGTCTGCCGCACCATGTGGGAAACTACCTGGCCGGGAGGGCGTTGAACTCGCATTGAGGCTGTGGACAGCTCCACAGCGCAGAGCTTAACCGCTGCACCACCAGGGAGGCCCAGCATCTGCATTTTTTTAATTAATTAATTTATTTATTTTTATTTATTTTTTTGTTCAAGCCGGGGTACAGGCCAGAGGCGGGGGGCGGCGAAAGGGTTCACCAGAAACAGCGCGGGGAGCAGAACAGGCAGATCAGAAATACACTGCTGAGGGGAGCAGCGGGTGAGGCAGGAGAGGTCTGCCGCACCATGTGGGATTCTCCCCGGCTGGGCGTCGAACCCGCATCGCGTGCTGCCGACAGCTCCACAGCGCAGCGCTCAACCGCCACCAGGGAGGCCCAGCATCTGCATTTTTAATAAGCATTTCCCTCTCCCAAGTGATTCCAATGCTCACGGGCCTTGGATGATGTTTTGAGAGAGGGCACAGCTATGTTGCCAATCACTGTCCACAGTAAAATAAAGACATTTCTTCAAATACCCTAAACTGAACAGTCACTGAGCAGGTCTTAGACATCAGTCCCCTCTCGCACAATAACTGCCAAGAATATGACGACTGAACAGTATTTTGTTGGTTGGACCATTATTTTCTCAGGCCTCCAGAGATAATTATCCTAAGTATTCTTAAAGATTTCAGCTGTCACCCACAGACTTGTTATACTGACAAAGTTTCACACCTGGGATGCAGTACAAGGAACTTGATGGAATTTATATGGCTATGAAAATTAAAGTTACTTGACTCAACAGAACAGTCAAATAAAGGGAAAAACCCTCGGCCTCTTTCCCTTCCCCCAATCAGGCACACTTTAAAGTAGAGGCGTCTGACTTCCCGATGAGGCAGTTCTGCTCAGAAATTCAAACCATGGGATGCTGTGCAGCTCATGTGTCTGAAGAGTGCCTGAACACCAGTTTATCACCATGGCATCAGCCAATCCAGGCTTACTGTAACATTTGGAAGCGCAACCTGCTGTATAAAATGGTCTCTCCTGGGAGACAAAGGCTGTCGCCATGGCAGAGATCATCCCATCTCGGGGCCAGAAGGACCAGGCAGTCGGCCCTTTAATCTTTAACGAGCTACTTTCATGTTCAGATGTAGGGACTGGTATCGCATGAGGCTCAACCCACTTCACTGCACTCCACTGGCCCACAACCCACAGGCTGACGGAGGCATGCGAACCGAGCCCATGCCCGCAGCTGAAGTTACCAGACTTGTTGTGTAATGTAATTGCGGGTGCTTTGTTATCCTCTCCGGTGTAATACTTCATAGTTCAGAGAGGTATCCAATATCAAGAGCACAGCAACTGCCAACCTCAGGCACAATGAAATATTAGGTTCCTAAATGTCAGGAATTTTAAAAGGAAGGAATCTGTAGGAGAAGACGACTCCAAAGTTGACAGGACAGTCTGAGGACCTGATGACAAGACTGGGAGAAAGGAAGTCAGTGACATGATCATTTTAGAAACCTGGCAACAGAAATCTTGGGACCACTTCATGTGTAATTTTCTGCACAAAGCTACTTCTTCATTTTACCCCCACAACGTTAATACAGAAGCAGGTCAGGGGAAAGGCCCTTGTCACAAATTCCATCACCTAAACAATTCAATAGCTTTATAGGACCATTAAGTGTCCTATCCCTTAGTAGCCACCCTCTCAGAGCAAATATTTTGTAAATTCATAATTCTTTACCGTATATCATTATCTCTGGATTCTTCTGCCTCCCAGATTATCTCTCCCCTGTTTCCCCCCCAACTTTCGCTCTCAAGCCCTACCTTTAGTAAGTCAAACTTCCCACATTTTCACCATTATTTCCTCTAGAGATACCACAAGATTAAGTTATCTCCAAACAACTCTAGGGGGCCTTTGCTGACGTGCATTACCATCTTGATGGGTGATTTCTAGTCAAGCCGGTAAGATTACCCGTTCATCTACAGTTACTCTTCAAACTGACCTCTGCAGGCTATGGAAATAAAAGGATAGGCTGCACAGCTTGCATGTCCCATCAAGGTAATCAAAGTAATGGGAAAAGGAAAGAAGACAGAAGGAGAGATTTCAAAATAAAGACTGAACTGTGCATTTCAGTAGCACTTAAGAAAATACTCCATCTGACTAAAGCAGCTGATGAGTAGACAAATACCCAAAGGACTGCACATTCTCTAAAGATTATTGTGCTCACAGTTCTTGCTTCCCTCAAGGTTCTGGAAGAGACCATATCATAAAACCAGACTTGCATTATTTATAATAAAATGGATAGATACACCCTAACATTCAGAATTCTACTGATTTACTTGCAAATAAAACTACAACCTTATGTCTACCCATGCCTATGCAACAAGGAATGAAATACAATTTAGGCCCTTCAAAAAGATCTCTTATCCTTTTTATATTAGAACAAAAAAGGATTAGAGAAACCAAAAGCTCTGTCCTAGGCATTCAGTGCTTAAAAAAAAAACCTCAGGGAAAAATTCATCATCTATTGAAAACAAAAGGCACTGCAGGAGACTCGATAAAGTATGCACACACACACACACACACGTACACATACACACACAGAGCACTAGAGACACAAATGCATATAGTTGAAAAGTCTAAAACCACTAATAGTGGTTACTTCTGTAAGGGATGGAGGTTTCATATCCTGTTTTATATATGCTCTTGTGCTCTTTCAGTGTGTTCAAATTAACAGTGTACACTAATTAATGTCAGAAAAAAAAGCACCACCCAAGATCACTTGACAAAAAGCAACAACAATTTGAACAAATTTTTAGGGCCATTCTGAGCCAAACTCTATTCATTGGGGCAAATTTACAAAGAATTAACAACAAATTCCATTTTGGGAATGGCGCTCTTTGTCCATTTATTCATTTGTTCACTAGTACCCGCAGCACTGGAAGTTGTGTTATGCTAGGTGCTGGCAGATGTAAGAGTATTACGCTCATAATTCTTGCCCATCCCAAGGTTAGTCTTAGTCTTCCTTCTCTTAAGGAGACTATGGTGTGTGTGTGAGGGGGAGGGGGTTGTTAAAAGGTGAAAAAAAAGAGGCAAGACCACTGAACATTAGGTGGAGGCAGCCTGAGAAAGGCTACCTTGCACAACTCAAAAATCTCTGATCATTGTCAGTCAGACCAGTCTTACTGACGAACAAAAAACCAGACACCACCTGTTAGAAAAGCCAAAATAAAAAATGGTGACAATATCAAATGTTGGCAAGGATGCAGAGAAACAGAGTCTCCCACATTGCTGGTAACACTAAAATGGTCCAGTCGGCCTTCGTGGGCACATACCCGGGACAAGTTACAACGTGTGTCCACACAAGTGCCTGTACACAAATGTTCATAATGACTTTATGTGAAACAGCCCAAAACTGGAAATGACCTAGATGTCCTTTAATATAATAGATTAATGGTTAAAAAATAAAAAGAAAGAAAGAAAACTATGATACACTGATACCATGGAATATTTTTGGTCACAGAAAGAATGGACTAGCAGGCCTCCCTGGTGGTGCAAGGGGTTAAGTCTCAGCACTATGAAGCTATCACTATGAAGCTATCCGTAGCCACTGTGGCACAAGTTCGATCCCAGGACAGGGAGCTTCCCACATGGTGTAGCAGACCTCTCCTGTCTCACCAGCTGCTCCCTTCAGCAATGTACTTCAGTTGATCCTCCTGCTCTGCTCCCTACTCTGTCTCCGGTGAATCCTCTCACTGCCCCCCACCTCTGGCCTACACCCCAGTTCTTGTATGCATAAATAAGTAAATCTTTGGGGATTAAAAAAAAGAATGGACTAGCACTACATATAACTTGGATAGGGGGCATTCGGCTGAGTAAGAGCTGTCAATTATCAGAAGGACACTGTATCTAAAACATTTCAAAAATGACAAAATAATAGAGAACAGATGATGACAGAGATGAGGACATGTGTAACTCTAAAAGTGCAATTATTCATTCCATTGTCCAACCACTATAAGGAACTAAGGGAGGTGAGAAGTTTATAAAGTAGAGCACATTTCGTATTATTTTATAGTTCCCACTATGCCAGAAACAAAGAGTCTTTGTTTTTAATTTTTTGTATTTTAAATTTTTTTAATATATTTTTATTGGAGTAACTTTGCATTTAACATTACATAAGTTTCAGGTATACATACTTGTAAGTCAATGGAATTTATTCTAAGGAGAAAAAAAAATTCTTTAAGCATGGACGAGTCCTGACCTAATCAACTGAAATACATTTCAAGTGCTACTGGTGCCCTACCCCTTCTGGCACTTCTGTCTGAGCTCCTCCAGAGCCATGAGCAATGAGCAGGGAGGCAGCAGAAGTAACCCATACAGAAAGAACTCTCATTACAATTTCAGTTCATCATTCAGCCAAAAGTGCCCTACCTGATATAAAAAAATCTTAAAACTGCAGTAGTCACATAAATTATAAAAGATGTGAGGTAGGGCACCTCACATGTGACAGGCTTGCTGCAAATAGCATTTCTTACAAAAGTCTCAGTAGCAGTCTCCAAAATATGGGAGAAATGTTGATGGCAAAAATAAAAATGATGCTTCCTCTGCAATCCTACAAGGCAGTCCTTCCAGGGCCACACATGTACCTTGTCTCAAACCTAGATTACAAAGACGTATTTTGATCAGAGCTTGGGCAGGAGTGGGAGGGGGTGGGGCACCAACATTTATCTATCTTATGTAGAAGCCAATTTATTGGAAAGGCCTATTGACAAATAGGAAGATATACCAAACAAACAAACAAACAAAAAAACACCACTAATTCTCCTCTACCCCAATTCTTTAGTTGTTTAGTCAAACATTCTAAGGGTAAATTGCTTATCCATTAAATATACTTACAATTTCAGAAACAGTAAAGGTATAAAATAATCCTTTGGTGCTAATAGAACTAAAACAAGTATCAAGTATTGCTAATATCTTTTAAAAAAGATTTATCATTACTTTTATTTATTTATGCAAACAAGAACTGGGGTATAACCCAGAGGTGTGGGGGTGAGAGGATTCAACAGAGACAGAGTGGGGAGCAGAACAGGAAGATTGACTGAAATACACTGCTGAGTGGAGTAGCGGGCCAGACAGGAGAGGTCTGCTGCACCATGTGGGAATCGCCTTGGCAGGCTATCGAACTCGTGCTGCAGTGGCTCTGGAGAGCTTCATAGTGCTGCGCTTAACCTGTTGCGCCACCAGGGAGGCCCCTAATACCAATATAAAATGGGCTTAAAATTATCCTTTCATCTATCTGCAGGCTTCATCATGTGGAATGTGATCTAATACCATTTTTAAATCACATTCCACATGAGGAAGCCCACAGATGAAAGGATAATTTTAAGCCCACATTATATGAAATGGAACCTAGTTCTAAAGACCTACTCTGAAAAATAAAGGTAACAGATGAGTTGATGGAATGTGAAGCAGCCATAGCCTGGTGTTTGAGAGCTGGGCATCTCTAACCATCTCTAACCAGATAACTTGGATTCAAACCCCTGTCGCCTTGGATTGTTCTTCGACTTCTCTGTGCAGCCTTTTTTGCAAGAGTGGAACACAAATAAGAGTAGCTACATCTCACAGCATTGTTGAGATGATTAAAATATCTGACATACAGTTAAAGCACTGGATAGCTGTTAGTGATTTTTATGCAGGCAAAACATGGCACAAAATATAACATAGTAAAAGAAATGTCAGCCTTTTTTTCAGTCTTACACAAAATTCTCCCACTTGTAGGCAAGTATAAGCCTTCTCCTAATTCCAAAGCAACCACACAATTTCATTCAGAAAAAAAGTATCATTATGCTTCCTACACTGTGGAATGAGCAAAACTAATCCTGTTGGGGCACACCTAACTTCCCAAGCTCTTGTGGGCAACAAATCTCAATAGGAAGGGTGTCTCTTATAAAATCCTTCACCAAATGAAAATGTTCAAAGTGAAAAGTCAAGACTTCGCAGAGCAGGCAGAAAGGCTTTCAAGGACACCTGTACCCTCACTCATGCTCATCCTTCTTTCCTAATCAAGGTTGTAATAACCCAAGTCCGGTGTTGGCTGGGACACTCACAACCTGACAACACTGTTATCCTACTGAAGTCACTGACTAGGAAAGGCCTGGTGAGCCAACATCAGCTCTTGAACAGCCCCCTCTAGCCCAGATCCAGTTACAAAGCTGGAGTTTGCTCTGGGGATACTAAATGAAAAAAAGCTTGACTTGAATAACCTAGACACATGTGATACCTTTTCCCCATTCCTAAGTTTCCAATTATTTTAGGAAGCCACCAAAGACATTTCAGAATCAGAAACATAAAACTGTTGTTTCCAAAAGTTTTAAACAATGCTTGCCCAAGGCCCCAACATAGCTAGTAATTTAGACAGCTGTGCTAGGAATTACAGAAGTGGCATTTTTTTTAAACTAGTAGTACTTCTGAACAATTAAAACCTTCTCCAGCGCAAAGTCCAGATACAGAGAACAGTGTTCCTTGCTAACATCAAAACAGTTTCATTACAGTTCAACCACCAAAATAACAGCTCCAATAATCTATTAATATTGACATTTCATCCAACTAAGGATGCAAAACATGAACTGCAAGGATTTTTTTCCCCTGCCCAAATCAACACTTACTTTGACATTATAGCCACACAAACTAATAATGCTTGCTCCTAAACTACTTACAAAAAGGCTTCAAAAAAGCAAACACAAGCTGAAATGCCTCAAAGAAACTGTACACTCCCAAGTTTTATTTTCTGCCTTGCTCCTTCCCTCTGAGCATATTTAACTGTGAGTAAAGTTATAGGCCCCAAAATTGAAATTTTCCTCCTAGTGTTTAATCAAAAGAGATAACCAGCCCTTTTGATACAGGTAACAAACTCAAGTTCTATCAATTTATTCTAAAACAAAAGCAAGTAGTAACAATCAAGAATTACATTGTGGGGGCCTCCCTGGTGGCACAGAAGTTAAACTCTCAGCCCTATGAAACTATTGCCAGCCACTGCAACATGATCCACTGCCAGGGAGCTGACCCACATGGCACAGCAGACCACTATTGTCTTGTCCTCTGCTCCCCTCAGCAGTGTATTTCAGTAGATCTGCCTGTTCAGCTTCCCACTCTTTCTGGTGAATCCTCTCAAGACTGCGCCCTCCCCCCACATACCATAGCTAGTTTGAGATGCACTAAGCTTTCACATTATGAAGTACTATGAGTCATTTATTGTTCTGAGGGAATCAAAATACCTTTGCCCTCATTGTCCTATACCTTCTGATTTGAAGATTAATTAGAAAAAACAATAGGGAGGATCCGTGAGGTAATCTAATGGAATGAAAACCTCATTAGGAATCAAAAGGCTTACTTCTGATCTGCACCAAGTCAACTAGCTGCAGACTCTGGGTGAGGTGTGACTCCTATTAACTGTACCCTAAATTCCTCCTCTGCAAAATAAAGGCAGCCCACTCACATCAGCCCTTCTCAACCTCATTGTTATTAGTACTTTTAAGTGGTTTCTTCTAAGTTTCTTCTCCAAGTATGGCCTGTAGATAAGCTAGATGAGAATTCCAAGCTTCATTCCCAAACACTTTGATTCTGTAAATCTGGGCTAGGAAGCCAGAATCTGCATTTTTCATAAGTACCCAGGGGACTCTGATGCACACTAAAACCAGAGACCTGTTGCTGTGATAGTCTGTCTTACTAATAATGCCTTGAGAAATTTAAAAAAAGTCACAATTGTTGTATAATCCTTGCTAAATTACTTTAGGTAAAAAATATTATAAAATATATTAAAACTTACAGAAAGCAAATTTCAACATGCTTTCCATAATGCGTAACAAAAAATTTCATTTTTAAAAAATGATGTGGGAAGACTAAATGTATATTAAAATACATATATCCATCTAATTACATGCTAAGGTATCAAAAGCTTGGCTTTCTTGACATTATAATTCTTGAATTTTGTACAAACAAAACCAGTGGCTTAATTTTATATTTGTGTTGTTTCTAGAAAGATGAGACAAGGAGAAAGACCTCGGGGGCTATTTGTGAACATTTCCACAAATAACACTACAGATGTGGATAGTCTGTATCTCAAATAAAAACCTACCAGATGTACTTACCAACATACTTTCACTTTCACAATTAGTTTCTGGTAGTATGAGAGACATTTTGATGTGCTGTCTAGAACGTTTTATTAAATAAATAAATTTAGGAAGCTGATGACGATCACGTGGAACTGAGGCTGAGAAAGATCATTTTTCTGTCCCTAGTGCATCTGTGGGTTCATTTCACTCTTCCTAAAACTGTTGGTCTGCAACTGTAGCAACAGTTCAGAGAGCTAGAAAACACCAAACTAGGCCAAAAGGCATAGGCGTTGACTCAGAGTGACCTGGGGTGCTTGGTCCAACCATATGGCCAGAGCAGGGACTGTGTCAGGCTCATTGCCAACTTTTGGGAATACTCTGGCACCACCCTCCCCACCCACTGGGCAGCAAAACTGGCTAAGTAACTCGGAGGAACCTCTACCTCTGACAAAGGATGACTATGCCAACTCCTCCATCAGTATTAGACAAACGGACCAAGAATGGGACCTGAATCTCATCACACCCAGAAGTTAGAAACAGTAGACAAATTCAAGAGAACCCGAAGGGCTGAAAATTACCCACTGTGGACTGGCAAGTCCTAGTCCCTGCAGCTATTCCTGCCCACCCACACCCAGACACAACATCTGAACCCCAAACTGTTCCTCTCTTCAAATCCCTCCATAAAAATCCCTGAGCCCCAACACAAACTGCTAATTTCACAACAGTCCCCCCACTCTCCCAGAGTATCACCCTTGACCAAGGATTCCTCAAGCCTACTTCAGCCGATCCTCTGCTGCTAAGGCACTAGAAGGCACTTCTTCCTCTTTCCCCAAATTGGAATTCTCCTTTTACTCAGCGCTTATGCACCTTTATTAAATCTCCTTTCACACATTTACAACAGTAATTCAGCATGGCCCAAGGGGAGTGTCATTAATAGGCTATGAACACACTGATCCAAGATCTATGAAAAGGTTAGAAGTCAAAAAAGGATGAGGTTTGATTATTTCCCAAGCAGTCATTTAATCATTACAAAAGTAAAAAACAAAACAGGAAGATTCTCAGAAAATGCTGGAGGGACAACATGCTTTCCTACGTATTTTAGGATCAAATATATGGATTTGAGTGCCAGAAGTCTAAGACTGGAAAGATTTACCAAAGTAATGAAAAGGAGTACAACAAAGAAGTGGATGGGACAGAAGAGGAGAATGTGCCATTTACTTAAGAAAAGCTTTTTTTCCCCAAGTCTTTTAACATAATCCAGCAGTTGCAAATAAACAAGGGTGCTGATTACAAACAAATTACATTTACCCACTTGGAGGCCAGCAGAGGCTCCAGTTGGCTTAACTTCCTGCTAAGTTTCAGGATGACTAGGCAGCATTTCTTTAAGGAAGACAAAGACAGTAAAAATGTTCAGCAAATGAAAGAAACTGGCTCCAGATAGTTCAGAATTGGATAAGCATTGCCTACACTCAGAATGGCTGCCACAGGGAACCCTGACTGCTCCACAAGCCTGAGATAACGAAACCTTATCTTCACATATGATTCTAGGAAAGGCATGTGAATGTCAAACTAAGAGGGGGCAATTTTAAAAAGCCAAGTAAAACTGTTACAGGGAAGCCCCGATATAAATGGGGTGCCTGTCTGGGTTCTCACCCGTGCGCTTAAAAGGGACTTAAAAGACTCAACTGCAGACACACACAATAAAATTAATAAAAGGGTTTATTTACAAAAAGGGAAAGGAAAAAGATAAAGAATAAATTGGTGAAAGCCTCCTACCAGTTCTGCTGAGCTGGAATCTTACGGCCCACTTAAAAAAAAAAAAAAACTTGGCAATCCACAACCACGAGCAACAGCCCCCCTCCAAGCTCACAGGTCTTGTATTTTTATCCCCAAAACCATTTCTTAACCCCACCCTCAGTCCTCAGCATCCTTCCTTCGGTGATGGCATTCTGGGATTCGTAGTGCTAGGCGTCTTGGATCTTTCTGGCTTGAGGTGGGGGTGGGGTCCTGGGACACTCTCCTTTCCTGAGGACCACCCTCTTACAACACTAGCTCAACAAAAATTGTTTAATCAACACATGGGTATAGTCTCGGAAAAAGGCTGCTGTGACAGCAAGAAGGTTTTGCTGTATCTTTTCAGTGGCGACAACAAAGGAGAATTACCAGACCAAGGTCACTTTCCACTGGGGGGCGGGGGCGGAGATTAGGGCAGCCTTAACAGATAAAAACCTGTATAGGTCATAACTCCATGAAATAAGCAGCCTGGTGAGAATCCCTCCAAGAATCCTATAGGAAATTATGTGTGGATTAGAATAATCAAACGTAAAGTCTCCCTGAGCACAACTCCTGTACCCGAAGACCAGAGTTATTTCAGTGAAAGGTATCATAGAAACGTTGTGAAAGGGATTTGCAGGCATCCCGGCTTTTCCACTTTCACATTAGGTTTGCAAATGCAAAATGAATAGAGCACCAATCTGGGGAGTGAATTACAGCTTATCAGAGAAAACCACTCCATTCTCTAGTCCTGCAAGAGTTCAGGTGCTCATGTAGCT
The DNA here is from genome assembly GCA_004024925.1 of Scalopus aquaticus. Classification (NCBI taxonomy): domain Eukaryota; kingdom Metazoa; phylum Chordata; class Mammalia; order Eulipotyphla; family Talpidae; genus Scalopus; species Scalopus aquaticus. The sequence continues at coordinate 35,754 of PVIJ01003922.1, read as the reverse complement.
GAAATATACTTAGGAGTTTCCAAAAATTACACACATTTCCTAAAAAGAGATGTAGGAAAATATATAATCACGGGGTAAAGGCCAAACATTGTCTCTTCTGAATGCTTAAATAGCCAATTACGTGACTTAATACATTAATTCTACAGAGAGAAAGAGACTATTACAGGAAAGTTGAATAAGGCATCTTAAAAAATGTACCCTGGGGCCTAAGTCCATTCAACTGACAATAAAATCACCCCTCAGTAAAGCAGTTTTATGCAACATCTAGTATTTTAATTTCCCAGCTGCCAACAGAAATATATAAGGAGAAATTAAACTAATTATGTCAGCAGGGCAGTGAACAAAACTTTAATTGTATTACATATTAGTTAGACTATTACCGAATGCAAAGGCCCTTAAGGAAAGAAGATTCTTTAGAATATAAAAGATTCCCAATCAATATGACAGAAATTAGTCTGTTTGTGCAATAAAGAGATTCGTGGTTTAGAAGTCAAAATCTTAACCAACATCATAGTTCAATATAAAAAATATGTATAGTATAAGAAATGGCTTTAAATCACTCTGTGATTTACACATGCTGGGTCATTAATGGGTCCGTTAGGCCAGCATTGTACTAATCGGCATTTTTAACATCCAGTCAACAAAAGAACCTATTTATGTGGCTGGGAGACAGGTGTTAGCAACCTCTTTTGGCCCAGAATTCCAGGATTATTGTGGCATGATTGGCAAGTCGAAAGGAAGGGCAGCTTGAGAGAAGGAAAGAGAGGGCAGAGAAAAAGAGACACAAGACTGAAAGGCAGATGAGGAAAGAAATGCATGTCAGGTGCTACTTAATGGGGCCACCCTCAAAGCCGCCTAGCCTGATCTGAGCTGCAGGGCTACCACCCCAAAACATAAGGCAAAATTTGGACATTAATTTATTCCTGCAGACTCTGGGTACATGTCCACACTCTACCCATTCTTAAAAAAAAAAGTTTTAAGTGTCCAATGACTCATTCTTCTTACTCATATTCTTTAGTTCTTTAGTCCTCACTCATTCACACATTTCCTTAAAAAAAAAAAAAAAAAAAAAAACAAACCCTGAGATATTCCCAGAAAGAGATACAGAGCAGGCTAGATTTAGAAAGACATTTGAAGCCTACAGAATAAAAATCCTATGAGAAAGTGGGAGAAGAGGAATTCAGACTTGTCCACAACGCACAAATGTCGTATTTTCTTTCAAGCCACTTAACCATCCTACCAGATGTTATTTTCATTTTGCAAATGAAGCTCACAGAGGCTAAAGAACTTGTTTGTATTCAAAATCAGGTTTGTCTATTTCCCAAAGTATTAGACTTTTCCCAAGTTTAATTCCCTCATTATCACATTTAGTGCCCCAATTATGCTTTAACCCTGGTGGTTCTATATCTCAGCCATTTTTCTTCCATGAACTCAGCAAAGGACCTGACTAAATTCTGTTGACTATTGAGCATCCTTTATTTTCAATAAGCGCTTCAGCCTTGTAGAAAAGAAACATCTGGCAAGTTGGCTTTATTTTTAAATCCTACATACTGAGAATTCCCAAGCATTTCTCCCATCCAACACTGACCATAACTAGACTGGAGTGCCCTATTCAGACCTCCAGTGGTTTCCACATTATCATTCATTTGTCCATTATTTGTCCACTGAAGAAACAAAGGAAGCAACTCTCACCAACCCTCCCTCATGACTCCTGACAGATAATATGGCTGGGGAGGGGGGCAGAATGGGGAGGAGGCTCTCTGTAATTTACATAGAAGTTATAAAAGCTCTTTGTTATCTGACACAACTAGGAAACGGGCAATTCCAGCAAGTCAAACATCCTGAGTAACATAATGATGCTTTTAAAGGGACTACCAATTTATAAAGAATTTCAAAGCAACAGAATGGTGGCTCCCAAACCTGGCTGCATAGCAGACTCACAGGAGGAGATTTTTGGAAATAGATGCCAGAGTGGTTTTTTTAAATGCAGATTTCGCTCATCTCTTATCCACTCAATCAAAACCTCCAGGAGGTGGGACTGGGAACTCTATTTCTAAAGAATACCTCCGTGACTCAGTAGCAATCTGTCAGATGCCCAACCTTTCAAGTAGTAATTGGTTTGGGGGAACTCTTCGCAATAGAACACACTAAGAAGGCTAAAGCTGCACTGAAAACAATGTGACCTGGTAATTCAAGAGACTTTCAGGATCTCCCAAAACCTCTGGTTCATCACTTATTACTACTACCAGTCCCTAGTGACTGCACTAGTCAAACCAGAAAATAAGGAAAGGTTAAGAAGATATTGTATTGGTAGAAAGCTGGAAAAACCAGCTTTTGTTTTTCTATAGGATTCAAAGAGCTGGTTTCTCTCCCTACCCCACCCCCCATGAAACAAAGAGTTTATGCTTGCTTTGTAAAAACACATTGTTTAAGAATATCAGTAGGATACTGAGCAACTGCTTAGAATGTTAACAGGCCCAAATGCATCAAACATGGAATATTCAATCTAACGATCTTAATGAAGTGAAAGTAGGAGAGTGGGCTTAAACTAAGAATGGCATTACTGGATTAGATAAAACTACTGACCACAGCAACTGTTAAATCCTAGATACAGGAGAAGCAGAGCTCTCCAGTGATCCCTACCTACCTGGGAGAGCTTTCAAGTGGGATCTAACAGCATAGTTTATTAAGAGCCCAACTAGTTTCAGGATTTTTAAAACTCCAAGAATAATAAAGTCAGCAAACAGGAAAGTAACCAGTCCATCTCCCTATTGAAGAAATGGAAGTTTACATGTTTGGACATGTCCTGATTATGGAGGAAATATAACTTAAAATAACGTTAGAATCAGACTCACACAAGGAGGTAGGGGTAGACGGGATTAGCATAACCATTAACCCAGCTATACCAATGCCTAGGTCACAAAAGCAGACTCAGGCAGGTATCAGATGGCTGGGCAGAAGGTAAAGAGAAGGAGACGGAGCTCATTGTAGAATCTCAGACCTTTCAAATTCTAGTTAGTAACAGAGGAGCTATCCTCGAAGATGAGCCCCTCCCAACTGAAAGAGGGCTGTAAGTGCCATCTCTACAATTTCTTGGGCCGCATCTATCCTGCTCACCTGTGCCTATGCAGGTGTCCTTCCCACAACCTCTGTGCCTCTGCAGGGCAGCGGCCTGCCTGCCTGCATGTGATTTGTACCATGCCGAGTCTTCTCTTCACTGACCTCCCTCAGCAAAGGCAGCTCTCCTCAGGGCTGCCCGCCTGCCTGCAACCACGCAGGCCTCTCTCTTAGCAAACCGGTCCCTTTTGGGGCAGCTCTTCCTGCCCACTTGTGTCTATGCAAGCGTCTCTTATTCCTTTGTCCCTTTCCCTAATAAACCTGTTCTTTAGGTATAACTATGTCTGTCTCGTGGAGAAACTCGCTTCGTGCCACTGATGGGGAGCTCTGGGGAAACCCTTCCCAGAGTGGATCCAAGAACCCCACTCTCAAACCCATCAACTCCAAAAACGACATCACTGACAATTGCCAATATCTTGCATAAACACAAGTAACCATTACCAGCAACAAGCAACTGAACAAAAATAACCAGTAACCATGATCAAATCACTAACCACTACCTAACAGCAACAACAGTAATAAAGTGGTTCATCCCTTGAAACTTCACAAACAGCAACATGAACTATGTATTAAACTCTAAATCTTATTTTAGTTCTGGTAATACAGGGGTTAAAATCTTTCCTCCCACGACATAAATGGTAGAGTCAGTACAAATTTGATATGTCTCTTAATCTACCACTAATAGCAGTATTAGATTCTATAATAAAAAGTCAAGGAAGAATTGAATTAATCCGTCCAACAGTCCTTAGGTTTATGTAGGTGTTTTCAGAAAGTCTGAGGCACAACACTTCCAGAGACAGGTATTAAACACCACAGTGAACATGTTATTTAGATAGAAATTGTGCTCTTTTGTTATTGTTGCTGTTATGTTTTGTCTTCTTCAAATGATGGTAACTGAAAATCCTGTGTCCACTGCTACTTTAAGAGTCTTAAAGAGCTATTCCAATTAGATGGTATAAAGCACAGGTCCTCTTTACTGAGCTGGCTGTAAAAAAGTTTTAAAAACCAATTTCTAAGCTTTTTGAGAACAGCTGTCTCTTTTTGCATGTATTATTTTACCAACTGTTAAATTAAGTCAACTGAGAGGATTTACCATCCCTGGTCCCAATGAAAATAGAGTAATAGCGGTCTACCTGATCATATGAAAGTTTTTAGTGGGCTGATCTTTGTAATTAGAGATATAGACATTAAATGTGTATGGTCTTGACTGCACAGAAATTTTCTTCCAACACCATCAAGTTACTGGTGTAGCCACATCAATCTACAATTGTGGTATAGTTTTCAAACGTAAGGAAATGACGCTCTATAAATTCTGATCTGTATTCTGAAGCCCAGAATCATTACGAAATGTGCCGTAAAGTTTCAGAAACAATTGTCATCATTTATTTCCTTGAGTGTGCAAAGGAATGCAACCAGGAAAAAGGGTCAAGAAGTTGTCAAATGAAATCCCCTGAATGCACAGAAGTATCCCTGCCAACTTCCAAGCCTAGAATTACATAGAAAATTAGCGCACTAAATGGACAATCTTGACCACCTATCAGTGACTTGGTCACTTAAGTAAACCACAAGACTCCCTAAAACCCTGAACAGTTATAGCAACATGGGTGACAGAAATCTTCTGTTCTCCAAACCACCTGTAAAAGGATGTATAGGGAACTTTGCTTTCGTAGAATGCAATGCACCTGGATATGTATGCTCATCAAGTCACTGTGGCCTCTTGCCAGTGAGAAGAGACAGTTATGGGTAAAGGCCTATTTCCAAGCTAACAATAATCCTTCCCTGGGGTAGACTCAGAGAAGCATGATACACTCTTCCTTGATTACACAAGCAGGTATTTTCTCCCTGGAATAAATGACAGACCAACAAAAAGGAGAAAATCTGCTGCTGTTTATACTTTCTGCCAGCCTGAAATCAAGCTCTGAGCAGAGAGATGCCAGGGAGGCTATGTCTAGCCATACTTCCCCAAACCTGGGCAAATGTCTCCTCGGGCATCCACTTCCCTCTCCCTCTGGACGACTGAAGCATAGTGGCGACCTCACCACACAACACCTCAAATCAACAGAAGACAACTCTCATAAGAGAGGACAGTGGAGGTAAGGAGAAGAACCACATTCCCAAACTTCTCCATCAAGCGTCCAAACTCCAGAGGCCTCCCTCTTCCAAGAAGCCGGCAGGTCTTCTCCACGAAAAAGCACAGGCAGGTTAGTTCCTTTAAAGGGGAAGCAGGCCGCCACATACCTGCCTCAGTTTCCTCGGCAGTAGAAGCAATCTTTCCCCCACAAACCAACTGGATCTGCCAGCCCGTACGGTATTTAAAGATATCTGAGGACATACGTTTCCTGTTTCAGCCTCCGAGGGTGAAATGTTTCCTTTGAAGGGATTTTCCATGGGACAGGTGCGGGATACCCTCAGTGAGACTTCCCCTATTCTATGAAGGGGGCAAGGAGAGCCCCAGGCCGCGCCCGGCACAGAGTTGCCTCCAGACCAGAAGCTGGCAGGACTTGAGGCCGAGCAGCGTTACGCACCCCGCCTCCCCAGGTCCCCACCCGAGGACCCCAGTCCCGCGGACCCCAGCGCCGCCGCCGCCTCCTCACCTGCCGCGGCCTCCTGCCCAGCCCGCACCTGGGAGGGAAGGGAGGGGCCGAATCCGGGGCGCGGACGCCTTAGGCTGAGGGGTTTAGGGTTCCGCCGCGGCGGCGTCTTCGGGACTGAGGGGTACTGGGGGGCGGTCGCGACATCCTCACCGGCGGCCCCAGGAAGTTGGCCCCCCCACCCATGCCCAGCTCGCCGGCCCGGCCGCTCCCGCCCCTCGCGCGGCCCCGCCCCCGGCGCGGCCCCGCCTACCCTCGGGAGCGCGCACTTGCGGCACCGGAGCCACCATAGAGAGGAGCGAGGCGCACGGCGGGAAAGAGCACGGCGCCCGCGCGCGCCCCCTGGTGGAGCCGAGGCCGCCGGAGGCGGAGCCAGCTGAGCTTGAACTCCTGCAAGAGTCGGTTCCCTGGTGTTAGGGCGTCCCCTGCTGTTTGTGGTCTTGGTTACCCAATTGTGCGGGAGGCGCTGAATGAGCCAAGCCGGAGACTTCAAGCGGTGATCCAATCTGAGGGCCTTGAGCTAATCCCTTAACATTTCTGAACTCGTAACAAAAGTTTGAAAGCTAGCCCACTTCTTTGTTGTTCCTCACAGCAGTGCTATAAGCAGGTGGTGGTTGCCCAAATTACAATCAGGGAAACCCAGGCCTGTAAGGGTTCACCAGCTTGTTTAGGGTCCTGCAGCTGCAACGTATTAGAAGCTGTGAAGTATTAGCTATATATGTGAAAGTTCATAATTCAAAGACTGCATTCAGTGATCATGTGCAAACTTCATCATCAGAAGGCCCTCTCTCATTTCATCCTGCCCTACCATCCAGGGACGGGTTTGCTCCTTCCCCGCAGTCCTGGGTCATCCCGCTTGACTCCTGTCAAGCCTGCATGGTTGCGTCTTTTCTTTAACTGCCACTTGGTCAGAGCCATCTTTGGAATCCTGCGGCAGGACCCTTCCAGCTCTGGGAGCAGCAGTTGGTCTAACACGAGCAGCTCCTTTAGACTTCAGGAGGACCAGGGACCAGACTTTCAGGCCTCCTGGACACCGGGATCTTTTTCCTCCCTGGGAAGGAAACCCTGAAGCGTTCATGCCATTACAAGCAAAGACAGAACTCCCTTATTCTGCAGGATGAAGGATTACAAGCTCAGGAAGGTACGGGATCCTACACCCTTGGTTAATTCTCTTGTAACTTGCCAATAACAGTCCAAGTACACCTTTTACATATATAATAGTGTCAGTACGTATAGCTATGTTCCAAGGTTTCTGCTTTCAAGCATATTTCTTTATTGTTAAGATAAGATATATTTTTTTCTCTTAAAAATTTTAACAGGAACTGGACGGGGAAAGGCAGGTAGCTCTATGTTTAAAATACACTGAGTTAATGAATTAGGAAATTAACTGATTTTATGTTCTTAAACATTCTACAGCTTGTTTTCCTGATTTATCAAGATCGAGGTTTTCACAGAGGTTTAACATCATGATAATTTCTGTACATTGACTCCTTTTTGTTGTGTAGCTCACAAACACAGCAAAAAAAAAAAAATTTGTGTGCCCATAGCAGGCATCTGAAGATATACATATCTATTTCCTGATGTGTGTTTCCACAAACACATACACACATGATATATGTAGGAGTATCTTTTGGAAACTTTGAACTACTCAGCAGTTAAATATGTATTACTACCGTGTTTCACCCTTTCAGTTCTGAGATGTTTTGTAATGTGCTTAGGCTACAGGATTCCTAGGAGCTAGAAATGCATTAGTCCCCAGGACTCTGTGACCCAAGGCTTGCACTATAAATTTTCTGTTATTTCCACACCCCCACCATAGACATCATGGCTTGTTTTTCTCTTGTTTAACTGTTACTAATCATGTGCACTTATTTCCTTTAAATTCCCACAAGAAATTTTTTCAAGAATTGTATCCCAGTTTTTGTCTTTGATTATCAACATATGGGAAAGCCCACACTAGAAATATCTTTTCTCTCCCAAATGCTTCATATCATGTATCACATGTAAGTATATTTGAGATGCAGTCCATTTCAACAAATTCCACCACACTTGCGCATAACATAAAAGCATCATAATTGAGTCCAACAATGTCTCATTAGATGAGATTTGAGGAAATATATTTTCCATATGTGTCATGTTCAAGTATATGAGAATCTGTGATGTTTCGTCTTCTGGTAAGGATACAAGTTGCTCTATGTTTATATTAGAAACAAAAATACCCAAAATCGTGCAATTGGTTTCTATGTGGCACATCTTTTCTAAGGTGCTCAAGAAAGTTGCTTATTTCATGGTAGGAGTTGGTTTTGATACAGAAGAGCCACTGTTCTCCCAGGACTACTGCCTTCTCAAAGATCACATGGCAGTGGAGGCACTGAGAGTAGGGTTCTTATATTTTACCTTGCTTGGTCAAGAACTCTGATAGATCCACCCCAGTTCTAACATTGGTGTCATCTGGGATTTTTAGATCTAGATTATGACTTGCTGTTAGTATTTTAGATTTAACTATAATTTATGCCACTATTCTTCTGTTCTACATGTCCCTCTTGTTTGAGTTTGTTTTTCACATATACTAGAAATACTAGAGAGCATTCTGGCAGAATTCTTTCAGAAAAGTCTGTGTAGAGTGCCATTGCTATCTCTGTTGGAAATTGTCTCCAGCTTGCTTTTCCATTTGAATTTCCATTCGCCAGCCTCCTGCTTGCTCAGGAGGGATGAGGCAAACGTTACCTGTGTCTAAGTGAATCTTCTGGAAGCAAGCTTAACAATGTCACATTAATACGCAGTGTACATTGTACATACCACTTGCCAGAAAACTGTATCACTAAGGAACATCATGCTGAATTTCATTGTTTTTTTTAAAGATTTATTTATTTATGCATACAAGAACTGGAGTGCAGGCCAGAGGTGTGGGATGGTGAGAGGATTCACCAGAGACAGAGTGGGGAGCAGAACAGGCAGATTTACTGAAACACACTGCTGAGGGGAGCAGCAGGCGAGGCAGGAGAAGTCTGCTGCGCCATGTGGGAAGCTCCCTGGCCAGGAATCAAACTCGTTCCACAGTGGCTGTGCACAAGTTCATAGTGCTGAGACTTAACCTGCTGCACCACCAGGGAGACCCCTGAATTTCATTGTTTACAGGAATTTTTAACTGAGCTCGAGGATAAAAAACGTCTGGAATAGTGACCTTTCTTAAGTCCATAAAACTGTTTTTGCCTTGTAAGAATTATTGATTTCTTCAACTTCATGGTCTTTCATTTCTACTCCTGCCCAATGTGTTTGAGATGTTCACACTTTCCCAGGACTTTGTGCAAATCAGGTCTACACATTTTAGTAACTCTAAGGTTTTCATTTATGACCCTTTATACCATCTTATATGTATCTTTTATTAGATCTTTATTTAGGTTGATTTAATTTTTTCCACATTGCATTTTATATCTGTCTTTTACTTTTGTATTCTAGTGAAAAGAATGCTCAGGGCTTGACTTTAGAAATAACCAAAGAAGTGGAGTCTTTAAGAAATTCCAACTTGGTTACAGGAGCAAGAGTGAGTGTCAACCACAATCTCAGAAGGCTTAGAAAACAGAAAAGCTGAAACTATGAAAATTGTGTTGCTAAATTACATCAGTTTATCTAGGTCTCAGCCTACAAAAAGTCATTTCATAAGAAGTCAGTCCTCCACTGGAAGGGGCAGCTATCACGGTGACAAGAAATGAGACCGTTTTAATGAATTTTTAATATTATCCTCAATTGAATGAAAAATAATATAGTTTAAAAAGAAAATTTCAATTTACTATTCAAGAAAAGTAATAGTCTCTGGTAGTTCTTAAGTTTTTCTGGATGTGATTTAAAGTGTTACAAATACAAGATGGAAATGAAAATGAAAACCTACTTACATGATTTTGTAGAGGATGCTGAGGGCAGTGGAACCATTCGATAAACTGGACATGTCAGCTGTCCTTAAATTGGAGTCAGCGCTGGACCGAGAGCAAATTTCCAGAAGGGCCCACCCAGAGGTGTCTCCAGTCACTGTAGATTGGTAAGCCCTACTAGTAACATTTTCAGTGTGATTTGTAAGCTGGTGACAAAGTACTTACGGTGAAGTAAACTCCAACAATGTGAATAACAAAATCATACAATGACTGTGAAATGCTGTAATATTGGGGAATAAAAGGGGAAAAGCAGAAAAATTCAAGTCAGAGTGAAAATAGAGGTGACATATGTTTCCTCCATAAATGTACTTCAAAAGAGTAATTTAGTGATATGAAAAGAAACATAAGTGAGAGGGCCTCCCTGGTGGTGCAAGGGGTTAAGTCTCAGCACTATGATACTATCGAAGCCACTGTAGTAAGAGTTCGATCCCAGCCAGGGATCCATATGGCTCAGCAGACCTCTCTTGTCTCAGCTGCTGCTCCCCTCAACAGTGTATGTCAGTAGGTCTGCCTGTTCTGCACTCCACTCTGTTTCTGTTGAATCCTCTCATTCCCTCCCCCATCCCCATACTCTGGTCTACACCCCCCCCCCCCGCTCTTGCATGCGTAAATAAATAAAGAAATCTGTAAAAAAAAGAAATACAAGTGAGGGCCATCCTTGGTGTGTAAAGTCTTATTCACTAATTATAACTACTGCTAGCGTTTGGATCAACTTCAGTGTGAGAAGCTGAATTTCTTAATGCAAAAGTTTTGTGTGCTGCAAATAATTGAACCAGGTATGAGATCAGAATACTTTATTCATGTGAACAGGAAAAGACATTTTTCAGTATGTGAATGATATCGTGTGAAGAACTATTGAATAAAATCCATTGTAATCTTTCAGAAAAAAGGCATGAAATTTCATCTTATGATCAGGGCATCTTAGTGTGCACATTTGCTCAAAAGCCAACATGTGAATCAAGTGAAAAAGTCTACATATTGTCAGCTGCAGTATTTCAGTTCCTTATGCAACAAACCTATTAAAATTGTCCAATCTCTTTCATTTGGGATATTTTAAATATGAAATTCTGCTTGAATGAAGATTCTAATGTCATTAGCCCCACAGTCCAGTAATGTGGGGTTGATTATAGGTCAGTCTCCTGCACTTAATGCTTACTGATGTCTTCCCTTCTTTCTGTCCCTTTTAGTAAAATGAAAGCCAGAGAGAAGTACCAATCCGACCTGTGGTTAGAAATTGAACATTTGAATAAGGGTAAGGAGCTCAGACACAACAGTGTATGGGCTAATAGTTGTCTGAATCAGGACTTAAGAACCCCAGTTCTGTGGGTCTATGTGGCCACAGTTACCTATAGTCAATTACCTACAGGTATGAGAATAACTCTTATAAGACAGCCTGGTGCCCAAGGTTAGTGTGTGTGTGTGTGTGTGTGTGTGTATGTGCTTGCACACAAATCTGGTATCTACTCTTATTTGATAAAACATGTGAAGCTCCATTTTGTTTGGTTTTATTTTATACAATTTAGATATTTTTCTATCTTTGTGAAAGTAAATCTTTCAAAGTGGAACCACCTATTTGAGTATCGTGGTACATTTCATAAAGACGTTTTTTCTTACTTATAAAAATGTGTTTTTTACACCAGTCACTTCAGATTTGGATGCTCCGTGTGTCCCGGCATGAGACAAAGCCCCCCTGGTGATGGTGGAAGTCTTCTGTTCAAACTGGAGGAGGCTGAGGGAACGTGGCTGTGTGTTCAGGTGGCCCCCTGCCGTGGCCCCAGAGGGCAGCTGGGGGCTTCACAGCAATGCTGTCCAGTGGTGGAGACTCAGCACTCAGAGTCACACTGGCATGACAATGACCACTTTCCACTTTTGATGCTTGGAGTGCCTATTTTAGCCATTTTCAACTATTTACTTAATTTTCTTTTTCCCAACAAGAGTTCTTAAACATTTTCCCATGAACCTGAAAGCTAAGATAGTGTCATACTTCCTAATACATTAATTTCTCAAGTCTTCTTTCATTATTAGGGTATTAATAATAACACTTTAATAAAATAAACTGTGAATGTTATCTTATAAACTAAGGAGTATTCTATTTACAGGTCTACTTGTGGGCCATCTCCTCCATGTCTAAACTCCCCCTTCCTTTCATTCACAGTCCTGTGATTCACATTGGACTGCAACTGAGTAGGGTGGGCATTCACCACCTGAGGAATATTCTGGAAGGCAGAGGATGGGCAAACAGGTACTCAGGATAGTCAAACTCCAGAAAACACCAGCTATTTAGTAAGTATGGATGAAATTTTTCATGGACAATAGAAGCAACAGTTGAAGACAGCACAAGTTCCTTTCTGAAGATGAAAACAGATAAGTTCTAATTCAAGAAAGATATAAGAAGGAACTAAGTGGAGGATAGATGTGTAGAGAACTCAGGTGGCTGTGGATCTAGAGGCACATGTTCTGACAAGAAGCCTAGACCAGAGCATTGCTCACTGCAAAATACCAGTGGATGGAGTAGGTTGGGTCCCAAAATATTGATTGGAGGGAGGTACTAATAGATGACATTTTTTAAAGGACCCTTAAAGAGAAAACCCATATATTATTGCATTGATTTACAAATTAGCACTTTAACACAATTTCATGTATATATTTTTTTACCATGATTTTCTCTTTGAGTGCTGCAGAGCAATAAATCCTTGGTAGCATCATGTGACATTTCTGAACACACTTTCTTTTTTGACCATTAAGCCATCAAGGGAGTGATTTATATTTGAAAATTCACATTTCTGGAAATACAACTTACAAGGTCATGCTTTTTAGAGAAAGGCAATTTTTTAAAAATCTAGAAATACAGGAAATATAAGGAATAGAGAGAAAGTCAAAATTTGTGTCTGAACATCTGAGCTCCCAATATAAATATAGATTCAAGGTAAAGTGTTGAAAAATAGTCCTACAAAGGAATAGGACCAAAAGGAAGTCAGAGACAGCCATACGTCTATCAAAATATTGATTTCCAATTAAAAAAATAAGAAGAGACAGGGATGGACACTATATAATGATTAAGACAAGAATACATCCGGAAGACATATACTCACCAAATGAAGGTGCGCCAACATACACTGGACAACTCAGAAAACAAACATTGGAAAAAACACATTGTGGTAGGAGGTTTTATATGCATTCTCACTGATGAACAAATCAATGAGACAAAAAATTGAATGGAGACATAATAGCTTAAAACAAAGATTTTGATCATGTGGGCCTAACAGATACCTATAGGGCCCTACCTCCCTCCGAAAAACAGAATATACAGTTTTTCCCAAGTATACATGGGGTGTTCACCAGGATTAACCACATATTGAGTCACAGACAAAATATCAACAAGTTCAGGAAATGTAAAACATACAAAATATCTTCTTGGACTATAAAAGTGTCAAAATAAAAATCAACTCCAAAAGGACAGCAGGGAAAACTTCTAATATGTGGAGACTGAAAAACACACTACTGAAAGACCTCTGGGCCAATGAGGAAATGAAAGAACAAATCAAAAAATACTTAGAGACACATGACAATGAGGATACAACCTTTCATAATAATGGGCAAAAGCAGTTCTAAGAAGGCTATAGATAGAAACATCAGCCCACATCAAGGAACAAGAAGTAGCCCAAATAAACATTGTTTCTCATCTGGAGGAATTAGAAAAAGAAAAAATAAAAAAAAATCTAAAAGGCAGTAGAAGGAAGGAAATAATAAAAATAAGACCACAAATACATGAAATATAAGTCAAAAGTATAGTCCAAAAGATCATTGAAACAAAAAGCTGATTCTTTGACAAAATAGAAAAACCTCTAGCTAGGCTTGCTAAGAAAAAAAAGGGAGAAAACTCAAATAGGATGAACAACAAGAGGAGAGAAATTACAACAGCCACTGCAGAAATTCAGAGGATAGTAAGAGATTACTATGAACATTTATATGTAAACAAGTTCAAAAATCTAGATAAAGTGGACAGATTCTTAGAATTATACAATCATGCAACACTGAAAAGAAAAATTTGAAAACCTGAACAAACCGATCACAAGCAAGGTTATTGAAACAGTAAACTCCCATGAAACAAAAAGCCAGGACTAGATGGCTGCACAAAGCAATTTCTACCAAACTTTCAAAGATGAACTAAATACTACCCTACTCAAACTCTTTCAAGAAATTGAGAAAGAAGGAATACTTCCAAACACATTTTATAAGGCCAACGTTACGCTAACACCAAAGCCAAAGACAACAAAAAGGAAGAAAACCACAGACCAACCACCCTAATGAACACAGATGCAAAAACTCTCAATAAAATCTTGGCAAACTGAATCCAACAATGCATTAAAAAGATTATACATCACTACTAAATGGTATTTCTACCAGGTACACAAGCATGATTCAACATAAGAAAATCAAACAATGTAATTCACCACATTTAAAAAAAAAAGGAAAATGAAAGCCATATGATTATGTCAATAGATGCTGAGAAAGCATTTGATAATATTTGACATCCATTTATAATAAAACCCCTTGAAAAACTAGGGATAAATGAAACATACCTTAACATCAGTAAAGCCATATATGATAAATCCACAGCTGGTATCATTCTCATTGGTGAAAAACTGAAAGTCTTTCCACTTAGATCTGGTACAAGACAAGGATGCCCGACTCACCACTATTTTTCAGCATAGTATTAGAAGTTCTAGCTATTAGAATTGCTATTAGAGCAATTAGGTAAGAGAAAGCAATAAAAAGAATCATAATTGGGAAAGAAGTAAAACCAGTATTATTTGCAGATGATATGATAATATTCATAAAGAATCCCAAAGACTCTACAGAAAAACTAATGCAATAGTAAACCAGTTCAGCAGAATGACAAGGATACAAAATCAACACACAAAAACCGATTGCCTTATTATATGCAAACAGTGAGCTAGAAGAAGAAGAAATTAAGATATTCCATTTAATCTCACAAGAAAAATATCAGTATCTCGGAATAAACCTAACAAAGGAGGTGAAAGACCCACACAAGGAAAACTATAAAACATTTTTAAAAGAAATTGAAGATACAAGAAAATGGAAAAATAGTCCCTGTTCATGGATTGAAAGAATAAACATTGTCAAAAAAGGTCATCCTATCCAAAGAAATTTATAGATTCAGTGCAATGTCAATAAAATATTAATGCATTCTCCAAGGAAATGGAACAAATGTTACTGAAATTCAATTGGAACCTCATACGACCTTAAATAGCCAACCTTCACCAACTAAAAAGGGGAACAATGGTAATACACTTCTAGACTTTAAATAGCATGGTACTGGAACAGAAACAGATACAGTATTGATACCAATAGAAGAGGAATGAGAGCCCAAAATAAAACCACATATTTATGGACAACTATTCAGCAACAAAGGAGTGAAGAAAATACACTGGTTCAAGGAAAACCTCTTCAATAAATGGTGTTGGGAAAACTGGACTGCCACATGCAAAAGAATGAAATTAGACCACGATCTCACACCATGCACAAAAATCAATTCAAAATGTATGTAAAAGACCTTTATATAATACCTGAAACCATAAAATCCATAGAAGAAAACAAACAGTCAAAACACTCCATGACATAAACTTCAGAAATATCTTTGCAGATTTGTCCCTAACAACAAGGAAAACAAAGGAGAATATAAGCAATTGGGATTACATCAAACTAAAAAGTTTCTGTACAGCTAAAGAGACAGTAACCAAAATTAAGAGATATCCTACCAAATGGGAGAAAATATTTTCACACCATACATCTTACAAAGATATCAAAGACCTACAAAGAACTCATACAACTCAACAAAAAGAAAACAAGCAACCCAATCAACAAATGGTCAGACGAGCTGCAGGCCCTTCTCCAAAGAAGACATGCAGAATGCCAACAGGCACATGAAAAAATTTTCATCATTACTTATCATCAGGGAAATGCAAATCAAGACTACTATGAGTTACCACCTCACACCAGTGAGAATGGACCACATTAAAACAAAAACCAAAACCAAAACCAGGTGCTTTTCCCACTGTTGTTGGGAAAGTAGACTGATTCAGACAAGACCACTTATTTCAAAGGAAACCTGTACTCCTGTATTTATTGCAGCACTATTTACAATAGTCACAATATGAAAACAACTCAAATGCTCCAAAAGAGATGAGTGGATCAAAAGAATGTAGTATATATAATAATGGAATATTGCTCAGCAACTGAAAGATTGTGGCAACGTGGGTGGAGCTGGAAGGGATTATGCTTGATGAAATAAGTCAGAAGGAGAAAGAAATACTGGACAGTTCACTAATATGTGGAATATATAGAAACTATCCCTGCTTTTCTAATATTTGAATAAAATTATAGTCATACTTCAAAACTCCATTTTGAATACCATATATTTAAAGCTAGTACGATTGCTAAATTATAAAGTATGGGATTTCTTTAAAATTTTTCTGAGGGAACAACACTGTGGTCAGATACTTTATTCTGTCTAAATAAATGTTAAACTATATGATGATAAAAACCTTAGGTAAAATTAAATGTTTTTTATGTGTTTATTTTTTCAGTCAAAGGTAATTTAGGTTAAGAAATGCATAATAGGTACTTGGGGGGAATAATTTTAAATTGAATCCTAGAGTGGGGAGAAAGTAGTATACAAAAATCAGCCTTTGTTTGAATGATTATGTTTTCTATAATTCTTTTGAATCTTCCAAAAATGTTCCAAGTTTTATTTAAATGAAATGTGGGCCTCCCTGGAGGCGCAATGGGTTAAGCGCAGTGCTGTGGAGCTGTCAGCGCCTGCGGATTAAGTTCAATGCCAGGCCGGGGAGATTCCCACATGGCGCAGCCGACCTCTCCTGCCTGGCCCACTGCTCCCCTCAGCAGTGTATTTCAGTTGATCTGCCTGTTCTGCTCTCCACTCTGTCTCTGGTGAACCCTCTCACCGCCCCACACCTCCAGCCTGCACCCCAGCTTGTATGCAAAAATAAAAAAAATAAATTAAATGCTACTGGGGAAATAACAGCAATGATTTGACATCAGATAAATAATTCATGAAATCTTATGTAATTTATTCATATGCTTTCATCATAAGTTTACATTAATTTCCTAAAATAGTTTCTTTTGACATGCAGAATGCTGATATATTAAATGAATTAAATATATTCATAAATATAAACTTAGTTTGATTTAAATATGTATACATGATAAATCAGATTCTGTGAAACATGGTTTAAAAGCAATTTTAAACAGATTAAGACCTAAAGAGACACAAATATTAGTTTCAATTTTCTCACTTAAAAATGTTGGCCTTTGTCTTTCAGGGATCATACAACAAGACCCAAGTTCTTCTTCCTTGGTGCTTTTTAATGCAGCCACCAATACCATGACTCAGCATGATGTAAGTACTGCACTTCTGAGTTTTTTCTAAGCCGCTTCGGAAGTCACTGACATTCTCAAAACATAACTTTCCCTTTGCATTAAAACTGTTCTGTTAACTCCAATTGAGAAGACTGGGACTGACAGAAGCACATAGGAAAGGAACATTTATTTGAGTTGTGAAGTCATCTCTATTAAAGCTAAAATAACTAACAAGGCATTACACACTGTGAGTTACGCCACGTATACAGGAAAGCCAGTCAAGCACCTGTGTAACTCCACTCAGTGGAGATGGAAACATCACTGGTGCCCACAGTGTGCCCTTCCCTCAGGTTGCAAACCTCCCTCTCCCTGGGCTGCTCCCCTGCTACTTGCAGTCCTGACTTTCTTGCTTTTTGTGATGTTTTTATACTTAATATATCTATCGCTGAATAGTTGGATTTAACTTTAGTGTGTGGTGGAATTGTCTTGTGTATGTTCATGTCACAATGTCATCTATGAGTTTCATTCATATTTTTAAGTGCAGCGGTACCTTCAGTTGTGTATCCCTATACTTTTTCATTACATGAATATACCCTATTTATTTTTACCCATTGTTGTTGAGGAACCTTTGGCTATGTGTCTGGCTCCAGTTCCAGTTAGGGAAACAAACCATATCAGTTACTTTCTTTCTCTATCTATCTATCTATCTATCTATCTATCTATCTATCTATCTATCTATCTATTTAAAATTTATATCCTTTACATTATTGTGTAATCCCTGTAGGTTTCCCACCACCAATTCACCCATGAACCATCACTATAGTCCCTTGTGCTCTTTTCTCCCCAGTTTTGGTCCCTTTTCCTCCCCCTCCCCTGCAGAATGTCTCTTATTTATGCTTGTTTTTGTTTTGTGTGTTACTTTCTTCTTCTGATCTCTTATTTGGCTCCACTATATTTCTCCTGTAAGTGAAACCATTCAATATTTTTCTTTTTCCTTCTGGCTTATTTTGCTGAGCATGATCTTTTCTAGCTCCATCCATGTGGCTGTGAATTGCATTAGTTTATTGTTTTTGATTGCTTAAGAGTATTCCATTGCATACATGTACCATATCTTCTTCATCCAGACATCAGTTTTGGGGCATTTGGGTTGTTTCCATATTTTAGCTATTGTAAATAGTGCTGCAATAAACATAGATGTGCATGTGTCCTTTTGGATTAATGTTTTGTGTCCTTTGGGTATATTCCAAGGAGTGGAATTGCTTACTGGGCTGTATGGAAGCTCCATTTTTAGTTGTTCTTTTTTTTAATTTTTAAATGTTTTTTATTTATATCTTTTACATTATTGTGTATTCCCCATGGGTTACCCACCACCAATTCACTGGTGAACCGTCACCATAGTCCCTTGTGCCATAAAGAGAGACATCCATTTTTAGTTGTTTAAAGAAGTGTCATACAGTTTTCCATAGAGGTTGGACCGTCTTGCATTCCCACCAATAGTGTAGGAGCGTTCCTTTTTCTACACATCCTCGCCAACATTTGTTGTTTCCTGTTTTTTTAATATGTGCCATTCTTGCTGGTGTAAGGTGGTATCTCATTGTGGTTTTTATTTGCATTTCCCTGATTATGAGGGATGTTGAACATTTTTTCATATGCTTATTTGCCATTTGTATTTCTTCTTTGGAGAAGTGTCTTTAAAGTTCTTCTGCCCATTTTTTGACTGGATTTTTTGCTTTGTTTTTGTGGAGTCATATGAGTTCTTTGTAGATTTTTGTGATCAGTCCCTTGTCTGTTGTATGGAGTGAAAAAATTTTCTCCCAGTCAGTAGGCTCTCTTTGTTTTGGTTAATGTCTCTTTTGCTGTACAGAAGCTTTTTAGTTTGATGTAATCCCAGCTATTTATCTTTTCCTTCGCTATCTTTGCTTTGGGGGATGTGTCTTTAAACATTTTACTAAGATGTATGTCATATAGTGTTATTTTAATAAAGGTTTTCATTTTTTTTTATTTGTGTGTGTAGAAGAACTGGGGTGTAGGCCAGAGGTACAGGGGATGAGAGGATTCACCAGAGACAGAGTGGGGAGCAGAATAGGCAGATCTACTTAAGTAAACTGCTGAGGGGAGCAGCAGGCGAGACAGGAGAGGTCTGCTGTGCCATGTGGGAAGCTCCCTGGCCGGAATCAAACTAGTGCTGCAGTGGCTGCTCATAGCTTCATACTGCTGAGACTTAACTCCTTGTGCCACTAGGGAGGCTCTGTTGTGAGACCATTTAATGTGAGCTAAACCTTAACAAGCTTTTAAATGCAGAAGGCACTGTAGTTAACTATAAGCACTGTTGTCCAGCAGGTCTACAGGGTGTGATCAGCTAGCGTACTTGAAACTTTATGTCCATTGATTGACATCTCCCTGTTACCCCCTCCCCCAACTTCCTGGCTACCACCAAGTCCCTCTGTGATTCTCTGATTATTACTGTTTTAGAGATGTCATGTAGCGGAATCATGCCCTGCTTGTCCTTCTGTGACTGGGTTCTTTCACTTAGCATGTCTTCCAAAGTCACCCACATACTAGAAGCATTTTAAAACAGAGAATTGGTTATATAACCATCGGAGGACTGAAGAAGCAAATAACAACATTAGCGCAGAGGCAACAATTGAAATAAACAGCTACAACCTCTGGGACTTGAGAAACAAAACTAAGAGGTGGGACTTAAGAACCTAACGGCTTGGTGGAAAGGAATGCCAGATCTCTGAAGTGCCATTGTGGGGTACAGGAGGAAACAGCAGACCAGACCATGTCCTACTAAGAGGAAGGACTCTACAGGCAATTAAAGTCACTGTACACAGGGCAGGAGAAAAAAACAGACTTTTCAGAGATTGGAAATACTGGCCCATAATGGATGATAACTCCTCGGACCCCAAATCCCACTATTGTTCTCTAGAGGGCTTGGAGTTCTATATCACACAGGGTGGTAACTGACAGTTTCCCCTGGAAATATCTCAGTGAACCAGTGTGTTCATGGATCTAATCTTTGACGAATTCCATTGTTATTGAATATATAAAGGAATAAACATATTCAAAAGCTGAAATGAACCACTTATGATGTTCATGGACTGGGCAGGGAAGCATGTCATGGTAGAAAGAACCAAATGGAGTCCTAAGGCCTCCACTCTAGGACAGTTTCCTAGGTGGAATTCTAAGTGACTTAAGATCCCTGCCACCCAATGTATATACCCTATAAAATCCCAATCCCCTTGAGTATGATCCAGATCACTGACAGGTAAACTATCATTCCTGTGATTGGGTGACTAATTAACTAACCTTGAGTTAATGACATTTGCACCCACCCTAATCAGGTAAATTCTTTTTTTAAAAAATATTTATTTATTTATGCATGTGAGAACTGGGGTGCAGACCAGAGGTGTGGGGGGCAGTGAGAGGGTTCATCAGAGACAGAATGGGGAGCAGAACAGGTGGATCTACTGAAGTACACTGCTGAGGGGAGCAGCTGGAGAGGCAGGAGAGGTCTGCTGTGCCATGTGGGAAGCTCCCTGGCCCAGAATCGATCAGGGATCGAACTTGTGCTGAAGTGGCTGTGGATAGCTTCATATTGCTGAGACCTAACCTATTGTGCCACCAGGCCCATCAGGTGAACTCTTTACAGGAAGGTTGAGGGTCATACACATCTGTTGAACTTGAAGATGCATCCCATCATGAATTTTAGATCTGCAAGGAAACAAATTATGCTAATAACCATGCAAGTTGCAAAGAAGAGTCCAAGCTCCAGATAGGATTTCAGATATTTCCAACACATTGACTTCATTTTGTGAGGCAGAGGACCCAGCAACTTGTGCCCACAGGACCCTGGGCAGAGCACCCAACTGAGCTCAACTTCTCACATGAAGAACTAGGAGATAATAAATGGACACTATTTTAGGATGCCAGGAGTATGATCATTTTTTATTTAGCAATAGAAAACTAATAGTAAAGCAAAAGGAATACCATGTCCTGGGACAGGTACAGAGGATAATGCAAAGATTTGAAAATGTAGCACTCCACACACATCATGGTGGAACAGAGAGATTGGGGTCTCCTTCTCTCCCCAAAACAACGATAAAAAATATTTGCTCAAAGGAAGAATAGGAAGTTCCTAAACAGAGTCCCAAGATTTTTCCACAGATGACTTGCACTAAAGTAAGTATCTTCCTGCAGGAAAGGAGAGAAAGGAAGTGTAGATGGGCACACAGGAAGTAGAAACCCAGCTGGCAGAACAGACTGGGAGTTGGCCTTTAATGTCCCTGCAGGGTACACCAGGGCATGGTGACTATCACTGGAGGGATTTTTTGGAGAGGGAGTATAGTGACACTTAGGCAAATGGCTGGCCTAGGTCTCTTGTAGTCTGCAGTCTGTGCAGGTAAGAAAAGCTCCCTCCAACCCCATCTTGGCGGTCAGAGAACAGAGTATTCAGGCAGAGCCATGCCAGGCTCAGACTTCAGTAAACAGCAGAGGGAAGAACAGAGAGAGAGAAAGATCTCATCTCTTCTTTCCAAAAAAATCAAGTGGATGTGCAGCGCTAGCAGCCCAGTTTCCTCAGTGTGCAGGATGTTGGAGATGACAGTCTACAGCCATTGATGGGCAAAAGGACCCAGCTCACTCAGGTGACCCCTGCCTGCAGGGACAACTGAGTCCTGGAACCCAAGATCTGTGGACCATGCTTAGCTACATTGCCAGGAGACACAAATTTGTTGGACTGTGACCCACAGCAGAACTGTACAGCAGGGTTGCAGGGCAGGAGGGTGGGGCAGCTGAGGCATTGAATAGAACTTGCCATGAAGAGAGAGAGAGGAGAGGAGGCAGAGCTGACCACCCTCACTCCTCAGCAAGGCTAAGACAGGGTGTTTTTTTGTTTGTTTTTTATATCTTTTACATTTTGTATTCCCCTTGGGTAACCCACCACCAATTCACCCATGACCTATTACTGTGGTCCCTTGTGTCCCCTTCCACTCCATTTTGTGCCCTTATCTTCCCCCTCCCTTGCTGAATGTCTCTCTCCTCTTTGGTTTCCCTATATTCCTGTTATAAGTGGAACCATTCAAGGGGCCTCCCTGGTGGTGCAATGGGTTACGTGCAACACTGTGGAGCTGTCAGTGCCTGTGGCTCAAGTGCAATGCCAGACCGGGGAGATTCCCACATGGCACAGCAGACCTCTCCTGCCTCGCCCACTGCTCCCCTCAGCAGTGTATTTCGATTGATCTGCCTGTTCTGCTCCCCACTCTGTCTCTGGTGAACTCTCTCACCTCCCCACACCTCCAGCCTGCACCCCAGCTTGTATGCAAAAATAAATAAATCTTAAAAAAATAAGTGAAACCATTTGATATTTTTCTCTTTCTTTCTGGCTTATTTCACTGAGCATGATCCATCCATGTCACTGCAAATGGCATGTGTTTATCTTTTTTGAATGCCGAATAGTATTTCCATTTATGATAAAGGCCCTTGAAATACTTGGTATAGAAGGAACATACTGCAACATAATAATAGCCATATATGACAAACCCACAGCCAGTATTATCCTCAATGATGAGAAGCTGAAAGCCTTTCCACTAAGATCAGGAACAAGGCAAGGATGTCCACTCTCACCATTGCTCTTCAATATAATACTGGACGTCCTAACCAGAGCAATAAGACAAGAGAAAGACATTCAAGGGATCCAAATAGGGAAAGAAGGAATTAAACTGTCACTATTTGCAGACAATATGATAATACATATAGAAAACCGTAAAAACTCCATAGAAAAACTACTCAAAATCATAAACCAGTTCAATAAAGTAGCAGGATACAAAATTAATGCACAAAAATCAGTAGCCTTCCTATATGCAAACACCCAGTCTGAAGAAGAAGAAATTAAGAGATCCATTCCCTTCAAAATTGAAACAAAATAAATCAAATATCTGGGAATAAATCTAACAAAAGATGTAAAGGACTTATACAAAGAAAACTATAAAACACTGTTGAAAGTTAGTTAGGATAGCTAAAGCCATCCTAACTAAAAAGAAAGAAAATGGAGGGATTTCACTCCCTGATTTCAAACTATACTACAAAGCCGTAATAATGAGACAGGGTATTTAGATGAACCTCCCTCCTGCTGATGTTTCACACCAAGTTGAACAGGAAAGACAAAGAGAACTAAATCTGCAGATTCCCTAACCACAAAAAAGGCAACACTTATAACTTATGTCTAGGAAGCAGGGGACATCTGAATGCAGGATAGAAAAGCAAAAAGAGAAGACTAGAAATTCTAGGACATATAAAGGATACAGAAGTAGAGGACATATCAGACAAAGACTTTAAAACAGTAATATTAAAAATGCAGATGAGGAAGAGGAAGGTGTTTCAGTCAAAGACAAATAGGCATATTCAAGATCTTAGAAAGGAGATCTAGAAACAAAAAAAGCTCTTTATCAATGACTTCAAAAATGTTAAAATGACACAGAAAGAGGCAGAATGAAATGAACACAAATACAGACAGTGCTTTAAACAGAACTAAGCTGGCAGAAAGGGGAATTTCTGAAACAGAAGACTTACAAGTCACCCAAGTGGAAAGAGAGAGAGAAGAAGGACTTAGGAAAAACTATGAGAAATATCAGACTCAATTAGAATATATCTAAGTATAATTCCAGAAGGTAAAGAGAGAGAAAGCAGTAGAGCCCCTATTCAAAGAAATAATTGCTGAGAATTTCTCAAATTTAAGGAATGAAATAGCAAGAATTACTAGATAGGCCAGAGGATACTCAAATTTCTAAATGCAAAACAACCTACATCAAGACACATCATTGTTAAAATATCAAAAATGAAAAAGAAGGAAACATTTTTTACATGAACCCCAGAAAAAAGAAGTGATTTACAAAGGCATACAAATTAGACTTTCTTTGGATTTTGCTACAGTCACTCTGCAGGCAAGAAAAGAGTGGAATGAAATGTTGACAGGGACTATTAGCCAAGAATATTCTATCCTGCAAGATGGTCATTCGAATATGAAGGCAAAATAAAGTCTCAGACAAACAGAAGCTAATGGATTTTATCAACACCAGACTTGCTCTATGTTGAAAGTGGCTGACCACAGGAAAAGAAAAACTGGACCTCCCTGGTGGTGCAGTGGGTTAAGTAGCAGCGCTATGAAGGTATCCAGAGCCACTGCAGCACTAGTTTGATTCATGCCCCAGCCAGGGAGTTTCCCACATGGTGCAGCAGACCTCTCCTGCCTCGCCCACTGCTCCCCTCAGCAGTGTACTTCAGTAGTTCTGCCTGTTCTGTTCCACACTCTGTTTTGGTGAATCCTCTCACCCCCACCCCACACCTCTGGCCTACACCCCAGCTTGTATACATAAATAAATAAATCTTTAAAAAAAAGAAAAGAAAAGAAAAACCAAAACATGAGCCCTGACCAAAGTGATAATAAGAATTCAAAGTCAGAGCTATAAAGAATATGTTGAATCATCAAAACCCTCCTTAAACCCCCCCTAAGGCAAACAAAAAACACCCCACTAAAGGGAAGTTAAGGAAAGGACAGAACCTGTATAGTTAAAAGTTGGAGAGTGAATACCAGCACCTAAAGGAGTTTTTTATACATAGTAATTTTGGTGGCAAATTTGGTATAACTCTCACTGGTGAGCACTAAACAAAAGTCTAGAGTAGAGGCACACAGAAGAAAAGATGAAAGAGAAAAAGTGAGAGAAAGCCATACTAGGGAAAGTCATCCAAATAAAACTGCAGAAAGAAACAACTGGAAAAAGAAACAACAAAAACCAGAATGACAGTAGATAAGCACCATATATCAATAATCACCAAAAATATAAATGGTCTGAATACACCGATTAAAAGACACAGAGTGAAATATTGGGTTAAAAAGTTTTATCTATCTTTGTTTGCAAGGCACACATTTAAAACCAAAAGACAAACTTAAGCTGAAAGGTTGAAGCAGGTGCTTTATGCAGGTAACGAGGAGAAAGGCAGTAGCTGCTATTCTCATATCCAACAAATTATATTTTTGCAAAAAAAAAGGTAATCAGGGACAAAGAGACACTACATAATGATCAAGGAAACAGTTTATCAGGGCAATATAACTATTATTAATATTTATGCACTGAACACAGGGGCACCTAGTTATACAAAGCAACAATTAAAGGATTTGAAACACAACATATTGACAAAAATATAATTATTATCAGAGCCTTCATCACACCACTCATGTGAATGGATAGATCATCTGGACAGATAATTAGCAAGGGAATAAAAGCCCTAAATGAAGTGGACCAGATTGAATTAATGGCTATTTACAGAGGTTTCTGTCCCCAAAGAAATGAAAATACTTTTTTCTCAAGTGCATATAGAACATTCTCAAAATATGGATCATAGGTTGGAACGCAAAACATGTCTCTGAAAATAAAAATTATACCAAGCATCTTTTCAGATCAAAATGGTCCTCCTGTATGTAGATTTGTTTCTATCCATGGGTTCTGTATATACATGGAGTTAACCAATCATGGATGTTAGTTGGTGCATTCATGCATGTAGAATCTGTGTATAAGGAGGGTCAACTATAAGTTATATGGGATTTTTGACAAAGGGGTCAGAGCTCTAACTCCCAGATTTTTAAAGAGCCAACTGTAATCAATATACAAAGGAACATATTTTGGGGTGACTTATTCTGAACCTTTACCTCAAGAACAGGAGTCTTATCTTTAGTTTCTAGTTTATTCACTTTGGATGGGGAGGATTCTACCACTGAATTTCTTTTGAGGTCACGGCACATCCACCTGTAGTAGAAGTTTGTATGTATACTCAGTGCATGCAAAGGAGAGTTCCCGGCATTGCCTCTGCCACATGTTGAAATGTGTCTAACAAAAACATTAGTCTTGTTACCTATTATTGAGAAACATCGTAATGTTTAGAACTTAAACTAGGAAATGTGAATTATCTACAATGATCTTTTGAATTTTTGTTTGCCCTAACTTGCTTTTCTAGACTGATCCAGTTGAGAACATATTTGAGCAGAATCTGAAGATCAAGTTTTATATTAGTTCTGGATCCACTTCTCCATCCTCACATAGTGGCGATGAAGCTGATCCAGTTAAGGTACTTGGCTGGGGTTCACTTTGGACTCCTATAACAAGCAAAGGGGGAATGGATTCCTTTTAGAAACAGAGGGACATTTCTCTCCTAATTAAATACTTTCCTCAGTTAGGCTGTCTGTTAGAAACTAATAAGTTTAACTGTTAACACAGGAAGATTTGAAACTCAAATGAAAACACTTTTCCTGAAAATCAATGAAAAAAGATAAAAATCATACTCAATCATACTCAGTGAAATAAGCCAGAAAGAAAGAGAAAAATATCGAATGGTTTCACTTATAACAGGACTATAAGGAAACCAAATAGGAGAGAGACAATCAATGGGGGTGGGGGGAGGCGGAGGGAGGGAAGGAAAAGGGCACAGGATGGAATAGAGAAGAGCTCAGGGGACCATGGAGATGGATCGCGGGTGAGTTGGTGGTGGGCTACCCAAGGGGAATACAAAATGTAAAAGACATAAATAACAATAAAAATATATATTAAAAAAAATCATACTTGCACTTGAGCAGTGAGATTAATAGTGGTGTGTACAATGAAGCAAGGAGTTGAAAGAGCACATAAAACAGTTTAAGAACAGTGCTTAAAGCAGAACTAAATCAGTGCCAAAGCACAGTGCCAAGGTGGGGGACA
Organism: Scalopus aquaticus; assembly: GCA_004024925.1. NCBI lineage: Eukaryota > Metazoa > Chordata > Mammalia > Eulipotyphla > Talpidae > Scalopus > Scalopus aquaticus. Next base: position 8,964 of record PVIJ01003922.1, on the reverse strand, counting down.
GATTACTCTCTGTGGGATCTCACCTGTGCACTAACAATTGCAAGGCCACTCAGGCTTATGGTACAACTGTTTGTAATGGGGTTTATTTAATAAAAATGAGTTTGGGGAAACAGAAGAGTTTCTAAGGCCACAAATTACTGGCTGTCTCACCCTAGACAGTGTCCACAGTTTTCAGTGGTTCCAAAGGCCTCTCATGAAAGATAATGTTGTCCCATCAATGAGGGCCTGGAACTGGAGTAAGCAATGGGCCAGGATCCAACTTATGGTGGCAGCTGGAGGTGTTCACAGGGGGACTGCTGAGGTGGCACTGCATTCGCCCACAGCAAGTCTGAAGACCAGGCTGTACAGCACTGGATGCCAGATCAGGCAGCAATGGAGGCAACAGCACTGGGAGGTGGTGCTGGAGAAGAAGAGGTGGGACACTCTCAAAGGTGGCCAGACACAGAGTGGCTGTCACTGGTCAGTAGTGCCAGTCAGCCCTGGTCGCCAGGAGATAGTGTCACAGACACCAGTGTTGCAGCTCTCTTTGAGCTATTGGTATGAAACAATAGCCAACAACTCTTTGAGACACTGGGCTGAAGCTGATGCTCCTTGCATGTGATGTCAGAGGCAGGGCCATAGGCAGGTGCGGTGGCCAGGTCTCTGCAAAGGTCTACAGAGGTGAGGATGTTTACCCTGGTCTTCAGATCTGCAGAAGTCCTGAAGCCTGCAGAGACTGGCTGAATCTCATGGAGATCTTTGATTCATTGCAGCTTCTTGCAGGCCATCTGTTGAATCCTTATTCTCTCTTCAGAGGCCATCTGTTGAGTGAATCAAGATGATTCCTGTTCTGCCTAATATTCTCTTCAGGGTCTCCAGCTTGGGTTTTTTTTTTATCCCAGATGTTTGATAGTGTCATTAAGCACCAATAAATTTGTTGACTTTTCGATCTGCAGAATGAGCTCAAGCCCTTGACTCACAGCTGGAGAGCTCAAACCTGACTGGTACATTCATGATCCTAGCACCGATATAAAAAGGAATACTCCAGTGCTTGCCCAGATCCAACCTGTATTGAGGTCAGGGCAGGCTCTGGGCCAGTGATTTCTGGGGAGCCATGGCCAGAGCTGGCCTCAGTAGGACCAGAAGCACACTGCACCTCTTCCCCTTCAGCAGGGTCATGTGTAACAATGCGAGGGGGGAAGTGAGCCTGCATCAGCACTGGGACATGGATCCCAATTGTTGCAGGGTGGGCTCTGTTGGGAGTCCACCATGTTGGCCTGCCACTCTGGGGGCCTCTACTGCCTGTGACTCCAGAAATAGCAGCACTGGAACTGCCTCAGTGGGGCCAAGCACTCCTCCCTGCAACCCCAAACCTGTAGGACTTAGGGTAGTCTCTGCTGCCCAAGGGCATGCAGCTCTGGAGTGGCAAGGTGGGGGAGCCACTGAGCCTTGTAACCTCTGCAGGCTACTTTCAGAGCAACGTGGGTGCTGCCCCCAGGCAGTGCGTTCTCAGACCTGCAGCTGGAGCCCCAACAGGGCTGCTTGTATTAAGGGTGGCAGGTGGGGAAATGTCCCCCCACTGCTGCTCAAGTGGACCCTGCAGTAGCCTCAGGTACTCAGAAAACCAGGTTCGCATTGTGGGACAGGAAATGCCCACAGGCTGGGGGTAGGGGAGCCAGTCATACCCTGCAGTGAGGTTTGTGAGGTGAGACTTCAGTTTCACAGAAAGCACTGTTATGTGAATTATTAAATGGTTGGCACAATTATGGTGCAAGCCGGGAGAGGACTGGTCTGGCATGCTTCTCATTATCTACATTGCTTTAATTAATATTAAGAAGTTATTTGTAGCAGAAACACTTCATATCTTCATATAATTACCATAATGTCAAGTCTAATGTTACATCTAATTAGTAAGGTATAAAAATACATTTGTGACTGAACTTATTAAAATTGGGGATCATTTCCTATCTTCCACCTAAGACAAGACTTTATTGCCCCTTTATGTTAATATAAGAAGTCTAAATGTTGGCTATCTCTAGCTTACATGATCGCTCTTCAAAAATGCTGTTCCCTTCTTCCTCTGCATCTCACTCACCCTGATTAATCTGTGCAAGTGTTCTGTGCTGCCTACATTACAATCCTGGGGGTTATCCTTCTGGTTTGCTCCTGCATTTATTTATTTTTTTACATTTCTCCATGATTCTTTCAGTGCCTTTTTTCTATCTGGCAGAACAAGATTATGAACTCATTTGTGTTGTATCATCTCTGGATTCAAGTATTTCTCAAAGGAATAATAGATGTTTTTAGTGGGGAATGGTAGTTAGAAGTCAAGATCTGGGTATTACATGTGTACACTGGTATTGTGGTGTCATTATTTGAAGCACTTTTATTGTACAGAACTAGAGCAAAAAATATGTTTCTATATCAGTCTACTGAAATCTATCTATCTATGTATATCTATCTATCTATCTATCTATCTATCTATCTATCTATCTATCTATCTATCTATCTATTTTCTATGTATCTATGTATCTATCAACAATCATCTGCCTATCTGCTTATATACATATTTGTAGATATATCTGTAAAATAAATCCACCATTTTATGAATTCAGACACATCATAGCGTCTGAATTCCAAACCAGCATCATAAGGTTCATGTTAGTTTCCTCATTCCATATTTGTAACTCCCTTCTGTTACTTGCCTTTTATTTTCCTCAGTTCCATTCTCTGTAATCAATCTCTTATTTCTGCAGGTAACCCATTCCTTCTCACATTACTTAGGCTCGGTGTCAAAATCATAGCTTAGCCTTAATGTGCACACTCTTCTCAGCCAGACTAAGACTGGAAAAAAAACACCACCAAAAATTTTCCACACTTATTTTGCAGAATATTAACGGTTCTCATTTCCTTATATCCATGTAGACACTTGCTGCTACCAACATTTGAAATTGTTTTTTATTTTTCTTTTATATATATATATATTTCTTTTTTATTTATATCTTTTACATCATTGTGTATCCCCCATAAAATTCCCACCACCAGTTCATCTGTGCAGCATCACCACAGTCCCTTGTGCTCTTCTCTCTCCTGCCCTGATCCCTTTCCCTCCCCCTTCCTTGCATAATGTCTCTCATCCATGGTTGCCTGCTGGTTTTGTTTTATTATTATTATTGTTGTTTTTCCTGATCCCTTATATTGTTCCCCTATATTCCTCTTATCAGTGAAACCATTTGATATTTTTCCTTTTCCTTCTGGCTTATTTCACTGAGCATAACATTTGCAATTTTGCAATTCTAATGGGTTTGAGTTGGTGTCTAATTATTGCTTTCTTTCTGTTATGCAGGGGTTATTGATTCTACCACACCCAAATCCATAAGTCTTTTATTGCTTGCACTTTTTGACTGACTTCCAAGAAATCCATTCCTATCCTATCTTAAAAGTTGCTAAATCATTTGAAGTTTTACTTTTTCACTTTTCACAGGTTGTTTCATTAACAGGAAATTATAATTTGTTTGCTTTGAACTAGGACTAGGAATCTATTTTTCAATTCCATGAGAGTTAGTTATCCCAGTAACATTCATTGACTATCATTTCCCTAATAATTTTTTTTAAGATTTATTTTTTATTTATTCATACAAGCTGGGGTACAGGCCAGAGGTGGGGCAGCGAGAGGGTTCACCAGAGACAGAGTGGGGAGCAGAACAGGCAGATCAGAAATACACTGCTGAGGGCAGCAGCGGGCAAGGCAGGAGAGGTCTGCTGTGCCATGTGGGATTCTCCCTGGCCAGGTGTCGAACTCGCGCCGCCACTGCCGACAGCTCCACAGCGCAGTGCTTAACCGCTGTACCACCGGGGAGGCCCCATTTCCCTAATACTTTTTGATGTCATTTCTGCCTTTCTGCATTTAGATTATTCTATAGCTTTGTTATTGTAAATAGTGCTGCAATAAGCAAGGAGTGTGAATATCCCTTCTAATGAACACATTTGCATTCTTCAGGTACATATGTAGTAATGGAATTGCTGGAACACATAGTAGATCTATTTTTAATATTTTGAGAAATCCCTATATTGTTTTCCATAAATGCTGGACCACATCCTTGTCAATATTTGTTTCTGGTCTTTTTTAAGATGGGCCAGTCTCTCCAGGTGTTAGGTGATACTGCATTAGGTTTTGGTTTGCATTTCCCTGATGATAATGGGCGATAAGCATTTTTTTCAAGTGTTTGTGTGCTCTTTTGTGAAATGACTATATCATTCTCCTGTACTTTTTAAAACACCATTTATTGAAGAACCTTTTCTTTCTCCAATGTATACTCTTGACTCCTTTGTTATAGAATAATAATCAATATAAGTGCGAGTTTATTTCTGGGTTCTAAATTCTATTCCATTAGTCTGTGTGTCTGTTTTAGTTGCACTACCACATTGTTTTGATTATTATAGCATTGTAGTATGGTTTGACATCTTGAGGGTATGATTTTACCATTTTTTTTTGTCAGGATTTTTTTCACTATTCAGTGTATCTTGAGGCTCTGTGTGAATTTCAGTAATGTTTGTCTTACTTCTTTGAAGAATGCTATTGAAACTTTGATAGGGATTACACTGAATCTGTATATTGCTTCAATTAAGAAGGCCATCTTAACAATGTAAATTTCTCCAATCTATGAAGAGGGAATAACTTTCCATTTTTTTGCCTTTTTTCTTTTTCTATTTTTTAATACAATTTTTAAATTATTATTCATATCTTTTACATTATTGTGTATTCCCTGTGTGTGACCCACCACCAATTCACCCATGAACCATCACCATAGTCCCTCGTGCTCTTTTCTCCCCCGTTTTGAGCCCTTACCTTTCCCCTCCCTTGCTAAGTGTCTCTTTCTTATTTAATGCCCCTATATTCCTGTTATAAGTGAAACCATTCGATATTTTTCTCTTTCTTGCTGGCTTATTTTGTTGAGCATGATCCCTTCTAGCTCCATCCATGTTGCTGTGAATTGCTTGTGATTATCTTATTTGAATGTCGAATAGTATTCCATCATGTATATGTACCACATCTTTTTGAGCCAATCATCTATTTTTGGGCATCTGGGTTACAAAGCCATAACAATTTAATCTGCATGGTACTGCAGACACACAGATCAATGGAGTTGAATAGAGAACCCAGAAATCAATCCACGTATATGTGGACAATTAATCTTTGATAAAAATGCAAAAAATATGAAATGGAACAAGGACAGTTTGTTCAACAAATGGTGCTGGGAAAACTGGACGACTACATTCAGAAGAATGAAGCGAGACTACTACCTCACACCGTGCACAAAAACCAATTCAAAATGGATAAGAGACTTGGACATAAGACCTGAAACCGTAAACTATATAGAAGAAAACATAGGCAAAACAATACATGACATACATGTTAGTAACATTTTTAAAGACACACCCCCCAAAGCAAAGATAGTGAAGGAAAAGATAAACAGCTGGGATTACATCAAACTAAAAAGCTTCTGTACAGCAAAAGAGACATTAACCAAAACACAGAAACAACCTACTCACTGGGGAAACATTTTTGCCCTCTTTTTCTATTTTAAGTATGTGCTATAATTTTCATTGTTCAGGGCCTTCGCCTCCTATGTTAAGTTTACTCCTAGATATTTAATAATTTTTTTTAAAGATTTATTTTTTATTTATACATACAAGCTGGGGTATAGGCCAGAGGCGTGGGGCGGCGAGAGGGTTCACCAGAGACAGAGCCGGAGCAGAACAGGCAGATCAGAAATCCACTGCTGTGGGGAGCAGCGGGCAAGGCAGGAGAGGTCTGCCGCACCATGTGGGATTCTCCCTGGCCGGGCGTCGAACTCGCATCGCCGCTGCCGACAGCTCCACAGCGCAGCGCCCAACCGCTGCGCCACCGGGGAGGCCCGATATTTAATAATTTTTGATGCAATTGTAAGTGAGATTATTTCTTGATTTCTTCTTCTCTAGCTTGTTTGCATATAGGAATGCAACTGATTTTTTGTATATTGATTTTTTAACCTACTACTTTGCTAAATGATTTACTGTTTCAATGAGTTTTTTAGTGGACTCTTTAGGATTTTCTCTATATATTATCATGTCATCTGCAAGTTGTAATAGATGTAAAATTAATTATACATCTTTCTCTTGCCAAGTTGCTCTAGCTATGTCTTCCAATACTATATTGAATATTACTGGTGAAAGTGGACATCCTTGTATTGTACCAGATCTTAGACAAAAAACTTTCAGTTTCCACCACTGAGAATGATGTTAGCTGTGGATTTGTCATTTTATATTATGTTGCAGTGTTTTTCCATCAATTCCCAATATTTTATCATAAATGAATATTGAATCTTATCAAATGCTTTTTTAGCATCAATTGTTATGATCATAGATTAATTTTTGGATGTTGAACATCTTATGTCCCTGGAGTTAATCCCCTTAGTCATAGTGTATGATCCTTTTCATGCATTGTTGAATTTGCTTTGCTGAAATTTTGTTGAAGATTTTTGAATATATGCTCATCAGGGAAATTGTTCTATATTTTTCTTTTTATAATGTCTTTGGTTTTGATATTAGGGTGATGTTGGGCTCATAAAATTGAGTGACTGGGGATTTCAACAGCCCACTTTCAATTTTTCTTGATTTTTTTGAAACATTTGAGAATGATAACTATTAGCTCATTTGTGAAGGTTTGGTAGAACACACTAGTGAAACCCTCTGGCCCTGGAGTTTTACTTTTTGGGAGACTTTTTTTATTATTATTACTATTTCAACTTCCTTGATTGTAATTGGTCCGTACAGGTTTTCTATTTCTCGCTAATTCAGTCTTGGTTTTGGTGTATTTCTAGGAATTTGTTTACCTCTTCTCAGTTATATAACTTAGCAGTGTACAAATGTTTATAGTATTATCTGAATTTCTGAAATTCTTTTGTAACTTCTCATTTTTCATTTGATTCTATTTATTTGAGTTTTCTTTTTTTTTCTTTGTGAGCCTGTGTAGATGTTTGTCTGTTTTGTTTATTTTTTCAAAGAAGCAAGTTTTGCTTACTAAGTTTTTTTAACTGTCTTTTTGATTCCTATTCCATTTATTACTGCTCTATTTAAAAGATTTATTTATTTATGCATATAAGAACTGGGGTTAGGCCCTAGATGTGGGGTGGTGAGAGGATTCACCAGAGACAGACTGGGGAGCAGAACAGGTGGAGTGACTGAGATATACTGCTGATAGCAGCAGTGGGTGAGACAGAAGAGATCTGCTGTGCCATGTGGAAGCTCCCTGGCTGGGGGTCAAACCCATGCTACAGTGGCTGCAGATAGCTTCATAGTGCTGAGACTTAACCCTCCTCAACCAGGGAGGCTCCTAATGTTCTAATTTTTATTATTAACTTATTTCTACTAACTTTTGGTTTTCTTCATATTTTTCTATTTCTTTAATGTGAGAGATAAGATTATTTGTTTTAGCTCTTTCTTGTTTCTTGATATGGTCCTGTATTGCTATCTACTTTTCTCTTATTACTGTTTTTGCTGTGTCCCATAGGATCTAGTAGTTCATTTCTTCACTTTTATTTGTCTCCAGGTATTTCCAAATTTCTTGTTAGATTTCCTCATTAGCCAATAATCATTCATTAGTTAGAAGTTTTTCCTGTTCTCTTTTTTTGTGTTTGATTTCTAATTTGATACCGTTTTGGTCATAGTAGTTTCTTGGTATTAATTCATTCTTCATGAATTTACTGACACTTGTCTCATGACACAATATGTGGTCTATTCTGGACAATATCTCATGTGAAGTTGAGAAGAATATGCACTTAGCTTTTTTTTGGGATGTAGTGCTCTATAAATTTCTCTTAAGCACTCGTAGTTTAATCATTTATTTAAGGCTACTGTTTCCTTGTTTATTTTCTGTCTGGTTGATGTCCATTGGTAAAAGTAGGGTGTTAAAGTCCCCAGCTACTAATGTGTTGTTCCCAATGCATGAATTCAGATTTGATTGTACTTGTCTCATATAATTTGATGCTCCTTCATTTCTTCAGTATATGTTGTCAATTGTTATATCTTCCTGATATATTTTTCCCTTAATCAATAGTGCTCATCCCTGTCTCTTGTTACCTTTTTTTAGCTATAATTTTTTAATATATATTTTTATTGTTATTTATGTCTTTTACATTTTGTATTCCCCTTGGGTAGCCCACCACCAATTCACCCGTGATCCATCTCCATGGTCCCTTGTGTTCTTTTCTATTCCATTTTGTGCCCTTTTCCTTCCCTCCCTCCTCCTCCACCACCCCCGCCCCCCCGCTGATTGTCTCTCTCCTATTTGGTTTCCTTATAGTCCTGTTATAAGTGAAACCATTCGATATTTTTCTCTTTCTTTCTGGCTTATTTCACTGAGTATGATCCCCTCTAATTCCATCCATGTCACCGCAAATTGTATGTGTTTATCTTCTTTCCATGATGAATAGTACTCCATTGTGTATATGTACCACATCTTCTGGATCCAATCATCTATTTTTGGACATCTGGGTTGCTTCCATACCTTTGCTATTGTGAACAGTGCCGCAATGAACATACGGGTGCATGTATCCTTTCGGATTAGTGTTTTTGTATCCTTTGGGTAAATTCCCAAAAGTGGGATTGCTGGGTCTTAAGGAAGCTCCATGTTTAGCAGTTTGAGGAACCACCATACAGCTATCCATAGTGGTTGGACCAGTTCACATTCCCACTAGCAGTGTAGAAGAGTTCCTTTTTCTCCACATCCTTTCCAGCATTTGTTGGCCTGTATTTTTAATGTGTGCCATCCTCACAGGTGTGAGGTGGTATCTCATAGTGGTTTTGATTTGCATTTCCTTGATTATAAGTGATGTTGAGCATTTTTTCATGTATCTGTTGGCCATTTGCTTTTCTTCTTTGGAGAAGTGCCTTTTGAGCTCTTCTGCCCATTTTTTGATTGGGTTATTGGCTTTTTTTGTTGTT